>JAODUH010010597.1:0-29525 GCA_027564835.1 Typhlichthys subterraneus
GAGGACCTCTCTCTCTCCCCTGTGTATGTGTGTGTGCACATCTCACCCTCCTCCGTGGACCTGTCTCCCCTGTGTGTGTGTGTGTGTGTGCACGTCTCACCCTCCTCCGTGGACCTGTCGCTCTCCCGTGTATGTGTACGTCTCACCCTCCTCCGTGGATCTGTCTCTCTCCCGTGTGTGTGTGTGTGTGTGTGTGTGCACGTCTCACCCTCCTCCGTGGACCTGTCGCTCTCCCCTGTGTGTGTGTGCGTGTGTGTGCACGTCTCACCCTCCTCCGTGGACCTGTCGCTCTCCCCGTCCGCCCGTCCGTCCGGGTCCTGCTCGGCGTGCTGCAGGCTGAGCTTATGACACACCTCGAATGCTTGACCCACCGTCCTCACGATACGCATGGCCTGGGTCTGGGGGGGAGGGGGGGAGAGAGTGGGGAGAGAGTGGGGGATTGAATATATGATTTAGTGAATATATTCACTCAAATATAATTATCATCATTATTTATTTATTATTATAAATAAATCAATATTAAATTAATATCTGAACAGAATGTTTTCCTACGTAAGTACGCTAACCCCTCTCACCTTCTTCTTTGATTTGAAGACATTGCACCTGAAAGCGTTATTGGAGCCGTCCCTGGAGATGTAGCTGAAGATCTTCAAGTCCTGGGAGTCGTGAGACACGTAGAAGATTCTGGAAAGAAAAAAATGGCAGTAATTTGCATCATTTGATTTAGATGACGCACGGGTGCGGTCTGAAGCCAGCAAGGACCTTTGGCAATTTTAAACGGATATGCGGTGAAGACACGTTTTCAAACGTTAAAATCCAGATTTTTCTAAAAATAGGACTTTTGTCAATGTTCACACCAGCATTGATGTGTCTCAGCACCGTGAAGTCCTATTATTTAGTTTACAGCTCAAAAATCTAATTTCAAAAGGCATGGTTAGTTATTCTCGGGGAACGCTTGCTAGCTCAATTAAAAACAATACCGGTATCCCTCACACAGTGAAACGCACTGTGAAGCAAAGCGTAGCGCTACGGGTTTGTTTGTTCGTTTGCTGTGAGCGGCGTTTGCCACTTTGCTTATATTCCTATTAGCTTGCGATAGCTGAATACACCTATAAGGAGCAGTTACTCTTTAAATGACCTTCAATGCTAAATTAATTGCTAACTAGCTCTGGCAGTTAAAAAACAGTAACAGTGGAAGCAGCCTACCTGTATATAGGGTCGTGCATAATCTGCATTTTGCTCTCATCCCATGTCCATTGTTTCATCTGCAGAAAACATGGAAGACAGACATGCTGTCACAAGCTGCATGCATTTCAAGCAAACACCTTTATCATCATTATTAATAGGACTATGTTGCTCTCAGGTCAATTGTGTTCACTGAGATTATAGTCTGGAAACCCTGTTGGTATTAACCTTTACTCGCTGAATTTAGTTATTTAACTACTATGATTGGAATATAATAATAATAATAATAACAATAATAACAGCTTACAGTCGCTTACTCTACATTTAATGTTTAGCTCGGCAAACCTACCTTCTGCTTTTTCCTCATTAACACTTTGACCCCGTCCACCGACACAATGATGCTGACCTTCTTCTTCTTAATGTTTTTTGCCTTGAACTCAAACTGGAGAAGCAGAGGGAACAGACAGAATTAGGTTATCTCCTGATTCACCACCGCCACCAAAGATGTCAGAATTATACAAAGATGGAGCGCTGTAATGCATTTCCATGGAGCAAAACTGGAAACGCTTCTGGTCTCTTGAGTGGGCGTGTCACCAACGGCATTGTGCTGTAGGCAGCGACCAGACAGATACATCTACCATGCATGGCCTGAAACACAGTCAATTTACCGCAACGTAGTTGGCTGCAGAAACACCGTTGTGGCCTCACATTGATCGTAGATACTTCGGAATTCATTTAATATACTCAAAATATTCATTAACGCTCCCACGGAGAAATAATGGGCAATATTGTGGTGAAATCCGTTGTGGACCTCCCCACTCACCACGTTATTTATGTTGCTGTGGAGAAGTGCTAGACTATTTTTTCAGCATGCACATACAACAGTAAGCTAGTGGACTGCGAGGAGATATTTGTTGAATTTGACATGAAGTGTATTAGCTCATAATCGCTTACTATACCTTTAAGCAGGATACGAGGAGAGCAGAGAGTATTCTCCAAACGTGACCTTCTAATGGAAGATGGCCCAGCTAGAATTAGCAGACAATTCCGTACATGCACAGACTTGCCATCATTTATAATTGACCTTCCCCAAGCCCCGCCCCTTTATGCATGTCCTCCAGTAACAGTTGAGCATTTTTTTAATCTGACCAACTGTCTGTTTTCTTGTAATAGTATTCTATGGCGTTTTGTCCTACCTAGTAACAGTAACTAGGTAGGACAATTGAAAGGGGCGGGGCTTGGGAAAGGTAAACTGAGCATTAGTAAATAATATAATGCTACAGAATATTGTATGTATTTGTGAATGTCCAAGTATGTGCAGCCTAAAAAATAACATTCAAAATAAACAGTAAAAGTTTTGTGTGTGTTTTTTTTCCCCTCCCGGTTTCAGTGCGATGTAGAAAGCAAAAAAATAAGTGTGTATGTTTGTGCTGGGCTATCAGTTTGAAATGCTGCTCTGGACCCGTGGCGATTAAACCTCCAACCTCTTGTTATACACGCTGAAGTGCTCAGAGAGCTGATTTAATGGCGAATGGGCTTAGAGAGGAAAACAGATGAATGGGAGAGAGGCTGGCTTTGGTGAAAAGGATGAAACGTTGAGAAATATTCATGCAATAGTAATATCGTGACCAACATGCAAAAGTTTGCATGCGATGCATGAAGGCAAAAAGAAGAGCAACACATTCTTTAGAGAATTAAACGGCACCTCCAAATGCTCCTAAGGAGTCAATAAAGTGTTTTTATTATATTCAGGTAAGGTGTCTGCATATTTTACAAATGCTATTTATGCTGTGTTTTCATGTCCTCCAATATAATATAGAGCTATTGTTTTATCAGACACATCCTGCCTGTTCAAACAATGTGTGTTAAATCACTTTGACACAGGTCTTTTATAATTCAGTGTCGGCCTGCACCCCGAGTGCAGCAAAAGCTTCTATTTTTTACTCCACCATCAGCCCATATGAACATTTCATATTTTCTTTGCCTAAGTGCAACGCACCTTTAAATATTTAGGCTTTAATGGACTGGGTTTTACTTACAACAGCCCAGCAAAACAATTAAAAGCCTGTGAGATGCGACTGCCTCTAAGTCTCAAACGTCAAGGCATAAATACATAAAAAACCCTTAACGTAGCAGAAAAGCACATTTCAAGACACTTAAGCTCTCTGAGAAGTTTCTGACTCATGTTGGGGAAACTTACCGAGTGCCGACTTTGAGAATAAGACACGGTGGCTAATGCCTGTATGTAATAATAATAATAATAGTAATCATATTTATTTGTATAGCATTTTTCATACAGAATTTTATCTCAAAGTGCTTTACAGAGAGGGAATACATGCATAATCGTTCTTCCCATAAACAAATACAGAAATGCAGAAAAACAATATTAATAAAATGGTTAAAGGAATCAGGTTTCTGCATTTCAAAGGCGACTGTGTAAGACAGTCAGGAATCCCATCCTAGGTCAAATGTCAGACGCCCTGACGCTCACTGACTAAAAATCTGAATTTCCATGACCTATAATTAACGTAAAAACAGACCAGCAGAACAATGTGTAAAAAGGAACACCCATGTCAGCATAGCAATGATAAATAAACGGAAAATGAATGTGGCGATATTTTACGTAGGTAGGCTACTACAGACCAATAGTTTTGTTGTTTTATTAAGACATCTCACACTGTAATACCCAGTAACATGCAGTGCAAACAAAATCCCCTGATAATCCATGTTTTGACCAAAACAATTATAAAATTCCTTGGCATATACCTTGAACATTGGGAACAGTAAACTTCATTTAGCACCTTGTGTGTGTACAGCACTGACGTGCATGTGAGATTTAAAGGGCAGACTCGTCCGTCTTTCCCTAGACAGCAACACGTCAGTCAGCACTTCCCACTGTAATCCCCTCCCATTCCCATTCCAACCTGTTTGGTGGTAATGCACATTTCTCATACAGTTTGCCATTCAGCGGCTCCAGATGTATAAATTATTATAATGATAAGATAAATATGGATCGTACATTACAATAAATATTGACACCACCGCTTAACACTCAATCCTAGAAAACCTTGAAAACTTTTTGTTTTGCATTTTTTTAGCTTTTTAATGCTTTTCATGCCACTTTTCATTTATTCATGGTCAGTGTCATGCTGTTGACACGGTATAAACACTATATACACTATAAAAACGCATGCCATTCTGTGTGGATAATGACCTTATCCTTCTGGTAAGGCTGTTCCTCACAAGGGAAGCTGCACAGCTCCTGGTCCAAGCTCGAGTGATTGGACTACTGCAACTCTCTGTTAACAAGACTACCTTGGCACCAATATGATAGATCGGAAATGGGTCCAATACTGACTTACTGTAAATAGCTGGATTGGTATCGGTGACAATTTAACAGTTATAACCGATCTATGGGCAAATCCAATTAAATGAATGTACACACGTAGGTCTACTGTCAAGCATCAGCAATAGGTCCTAAAATAGAGATTAGCTGTCACTTACTTTGCAATTCAACTTAAACCAAAACACTCAAACTAATGCATACATCAATGACAACATTGTAATATTTCTTTATATTTAAATATATATAATATGTCTAGAGTTAGACATATTAGACACGTACACAAAACATAATTCCCAGTCTCTTCCTCAGTCACAGTGCAGAATACATCTTAATTTAACACTCGTGCAGGTATCTGTATAGGGTATCGGACTGAAGAAATTGGATCATGCAATCCCTACTACCAGCTTGTGCTAAGCCTACAAGAGCCTTAAATCGTGTTCAAAATGCCACAGCCTGCCTGGTATTCAACCAATCCAAGTTCTCTCATGAGAACCCTCTCTTCCAAGAACTTCACCGGCTCCCCACCAACATGGTGCCATGTTGGCACCAGTGTATATTATATTATAGTATATTAAAAAATATATTACAAACACAAGTTTGATCGGATAATAAATGAGGGTTTAACAAGCAGGATAAGACCAGGTCAGGTTTTAAAAACACAATACAAAATAACGTGCCCTTTTAAACTGTATTGAAAACTATTGAATCACATATTGTCGATAAAGACCTGTGGCTTGTGCCAGAGACATTATTTCCTATAAGACAGACTTGCCTATAAGGACCTTGCCCTTACCAAGATGGCTGCAGAGTGGCCAAGACAAAGACATTGCCCTTACCAAGATGGCCGCCTACAAGGAACGTGCTTGTGCCCAGTAGCAGTCCCTGAGGCCCAGTGGGTGGCCTACCAGAGCAGGTTCCTGAGAGGCCCTCCAGACCACACATCAACAGCAGGGATGCGCAGGATGCTTGGTAAACGTGTTCCAGCGTGTCGGGAGGAAGGGAGGTGGGGCGCATGTGATTGTGGAGCAGTAATTAAACAGCGTGTGAATAAAACCTCCCTGTTCCAAAGAGACACCTGTCAACAAGTCCGTAATGAAAGGACAGAAAGCTCAACATGGTCTATTGATGGGTGTCTGGTTCATGGCTGACTAAAAGGGCTATTTATAACAAGACAAAGTACATCATTTTTGATTATTTTGTCTCCTCTGGTGCTTCCGTGGTTTGAAAGCTAGTCTTTAACTTTCCAGTTTGTTCCATAGTTCTGGTTTTCACCCCCGGCGGACCAACTGCTGTAGTTAGACACAAAGGCACCTATGTACGTAAAAGCCACAGGATTATATGTGACCAGGACATCGATTCATGTAGGCAAAATCATTATTTTAATAACTCAATCAATTGTTATTTATAAAGTAACACATTTTAGGATTGTAGATTCAAGTGAATCAAAGCATTATAGGGTCTGGGCTTTTCTGAGGAAATGATGGACAAATAAACCTCACATCACCCCCCTCTCACTTGCCCTGAAAAGCAACGGAATGCATTGTGCACCGTGGATAACCCTGTCGTACCTTTGACCCCATAAAGGACATTACAATGGGCCCTATAGATTGTATCTTAGCAACCAATTCATTACAATTCTTAGGATTGGGGGGCATTGAGGAATTTCACTTTTTTGTCTCCCCCTCCATACAGAAGAGCGTACAAAGAAATGACTGTTTCAAGATGAAATGGGCTGTGAAAACGCAGCATCTAGCAGTCTGGCATTCCTCACGAAATTATATTGTCCAAGGAATTTGAGAATAAAATTATCAACATTCTTTTTATTTAAGATTTTTTAAATTTCTTGCTTCATCCCGGGCTACGAATTTGGTACATGCTATTCAATCTGGGAACACTTTCAATCTGGGAAGACAATTGGCTCAGAAAGGAACGCAAAGTACATTACTTAACCTATACCGCGCTGTCAAGAGTTGTAATTCGAAGATTGGTCTCTTGCGTGTGCGTAGGAGACACACAAACATGTAGCCTAAACCGTCTCCTGAGCGGGCACCTCCATGTCTGAGGCTTGTGTTCGGTCACACAGAGACGAGAGCTCAGTAAACTAATTTGTGTCTGAAATACAAAAGACACAAAAAGCCCCATGTGTTTGTGTGCAGTAGTACGCACATTGCACAACAGAATACTGTGCGTCTGAGTGAGTTGCTGTACTGTACTTCACCCTGATTACAGACATGGCGGCCCCCATAGCGTGGCATGCCTGCCATGCGAGCTGTGACGGAAACTGCTATGCAAGGCAATTGGCTAGTCAGCGTCCCCGTGGGCTCGACACACACTATCTCTTTTGATTAGAACAAGCCGTAGGCTGGATGTTAGAACTATACAGTTAGTGTAACATCTCAGAAAATAGACATCCGTCAGCAATCAGTGAGTGAAATGCTCTGTGAGAATATCTTCCCCGGTTGATTTAGACTTTTGATGGCTGACCAATCAGGGGCCGCTTATCCTTGATTGCTCCGGCGAACCAACCTTGCCCGCCCATCACATGATTGGGCACACAGAGCCCAGCGGCGCTTCACAACCGCAGACCAAAGGGCTCCAGATGGAGGAAAGAGTGGTGGTGGAGGAGGAAAGATGCTCATACTTTTTTAAATAAAAAATAAATAAAAAAGCCCCTGTTTGCCTCTCTCAAATCCTACTCTCAGCAGCTTTAACGAGATTGGGAAAAAAAATCTCTGTTGAGTGCCTGTCACTCCCATGGACAAATGAATAGTACAGCTGGCCCGATCTGCCCCTCTCAACAATCGCCGGTCGGAACCGGTCAACCAAATGATCCTGTAGTGTGAGGTGGTTACAGACTGAATATTATCGTTGCCGACTGCTTGGAGGCGCCAAGCATCGAACAGGTTTGATATTTACAACTTGAAATCCTGTAGTGTGAAGGGTGCAGCGCTTGGATCGCCAGCATTATCTTGCAATAACCAATGAGACGTGAGCTGACTGTGAGTCACCATAGATACTACCAACCATGTGTCTTCCATGGATGTAGCCTACCTTCCAGATCGCGCTGCAAAATTAAATAAACAAGTCAAGATGTTTCTGTTTTCTCAGACTGAATCGTCTAGCGTGTGGTTATAAGTTATGTAGGATAAAAATATAACGAATTGTTATGTCTGTGGTTAAGATTTGAACATCCTGTAGTGTGTGGCCAGCTGTAGGGTTGTCGCTAGCAACAAGGTCTTCTGGGAACAGGAACTGTGACGACAGACAAGCACCTGCCATTACCCTTCACGGGGGGCTGACAGGACGGATGCATTTGTTAATGTCAAACCTGCCCTGTGTTAATATTTAAACGCAAGAAAGTGTGTGTGCACTCACACACACGCACGCACACACCCGCACACACCGGCACTAACATGACACAGACATGCATGGTTGGCCGGATATGAAAACAAACTCATTTCATATATATAAGCTCAGAATACAACACACACACACAGAGAGAGTGTGATGTCATTCTCTGCTCAGAATGCAATAACTCCACTATAGTATATCTTCCCATAGAGCGAAGTTGCTTGTTGTTGTTGAATGAATGAATGTTTTAAATATTGTACAGAGCACCTAACTGTATGTCAGGAGGAAGGACAAGTTGTCTACCGTGTTTGTGGATGAATGGTTATGAAGTGCTGCAGAGCGTGGAGCATGGGGAAATGTAGCAGCAATGTCAAAAGGACGTGTAGCGAGTCAGCTGGTGCCTGGGAAGTGAACGTGGTGGGCCCATGCTTGAGTGAGTCATTGACGGGCCCAGGAAAATGACAGGTCACGTGACCCAGGGCTCTGAGCGGTCACATGACCCAGGGCTCTGACAGCAGTGGGTCACATGGGACACAGAGCGCGTTCCAGAGGCTAGCGCTCCTCCTGGAACAACCATCTGACGCAAAAGGTTGCGCGGTTATAGGATGGTACGACGAGTCCTACAAGATGAAGCTAAAGGTGGAGTCAGCGACGTTGGGGGAAACACCTCTCCCTTCATGTTTTTAACAGATTCATGGGGCTTCTTGTCATTTTACTTGCAGAATTTGATTCATTTTACTTAACAAGTCTGAATTCTAACTGTAGAATTTGAAACCACTCGGCCTGGCAAGAGAGGCAGCTAGAAGATGGAGCGTAAGCATCGCTTCCCTAAAAAGATCTTCGTCATCTTGTTTATCTAGGTTAGTGTAATTAGCTTAAATCACAGTACAATCGTAGCCATTGATTTATTAAACTCGTGCTCAAACACGATGATAAAAACAAAACAAAAAAAATGTTAATTTTAATAATCGTACTGTATATGCCATGTTACATGTAAATGTGGCCGCAAATATTTTATTTAAGAGTGCCTAAAATTGAGCCAAATGTATTACACCCTAAATACTTTATGTTGAATAGTAGCAACATACAGTAACAGTTACTAGAACATAGAGGTCTAAAGGTCTATTTTAATCAGTGGGTGGCTATGTGCAATTAATCCATTAGTCGGCAAATATTAAAAAGGGCAACCTTTAAGAACCTAAGCTTAATTGTACTGTATGGAAAATACAGATAAAGATTCAGGACATTAATAGGGAACTTTCCATTGCTTATTGTGTACATGTCATTCTGCAAAGGAATATTTGGTTTATATCTTAGGTTTAGACAATATCATTCCATGCCAGCATAGCAAGAGGAATATATGAAAAGCAGAGAATCTCATGACAGTGCCTTGAGTGAATGTGATTAAAGGCTTTTGCAGCTCAGCTCTTAATATCAATTCAGGATTTCTGCCCAGATGCCAAATGGAGATAACACATCATTATCTTCTGATTTTCTCAATGCAATACACTCGCTTCATAAAACAGCACTAAAGCCAATGACCCAGAATGTGGGAGATGAAATCATTTTAATTTAATCCTTATTAAAAATGTAATTGAAACGATTGCATCTCCCATATTCTGGGAGGCTTATTTTAAAGTCATTAAAATCACGGTTGCGGTTTTGAAGAAATAAAAATTAACAATTTCAAAATGCGACCATGATATGAATTTCTCTATAACAAGCCTCTTCTGACTGACACACACAGGAAGCGACTCAGACAGCTGTGATGTCAGCGAAGAGAAAGTCCCATATTGGGAATGACATGAAAATGATTATGAATGCACATCAGCCTTATGGGCAGCGAAGACTGGCTGCACTGCTCTGTTGAATATGAACCTCTGCTCTGTTGAATATGAACCTCTGCTGTCATGATGACATAGGGGCAAAGCCATAACATCACTGGTGGTTAACAACACGGTGGTCTGGGTTTCTAGCAGCAAACCCTCCCCTACAGGTCAGGCTGTGAACTGTGAATGAAAGAATGGTTAACTAAAGAGTAAATTGGGGTTTTAGGGATGAAAGCAAGAAAATTAGACCTTTCTAACGGGCAAAGCAGAGACTTGGCACAGGATGAGAGGTGTGAGAGAGCACACACGTGCACGCACACACACAAACACCACAGAAGTAGGCCAGCCTATCTGCCCAGTCGAAAGCCTACAGCAATTTTGTTATTATCATCAACAAACAGGCAAACAGGGCCAGTAATATAATTGGCCTCGCGTAAAGCAATTCAGATCTAGACGCACAGCGAAAACAATAAATTAACGCTGACACAAACAGACAAGCATAAAGTAAATAGAGAATGATTTTCACACTAAATAAAACAAAAGCCTAAGAAACAAACTATGCATGAATATACTGTTTATATTTAGGAAAGACAGTTTAGGAAGACAAACTAAAACACTACTGTAATAGAAGTATACATTTTCTAATTAAATGATTCTATTGCTGAAAGGACACTGAAAACCTTACTTAAACAAAGTCATATCTGTATCGGTTACATACATGTCAGTACAACGTCTATGTCACACATCAGATCAACTGTGCGTGCGTGCGTGCGTGCGTGCGTGCGTGCGTGTGTGTGTGTGCGTGCGTGCATAGACTCCTGAGCCCTTCCAAAGCCTGCATCTAAACTGGAAGTAGAAAAACCAGGGCATGTTTTGGCGGCAGAAATAGTTGCCGGGGTTACCTCGAGGAGTGGCCTGACATTTGTGGTTAACTGAAAACCACGAAATAATGGAGCAGAGAGAGAGAGAGAGAGAGAGAGCGAGAGAGAGAGAGAGAGAGAGAGAGAAAATGGAAGGAAAATATATTTTTCAGAGATTTTCTGTCTGCTACCCAAGAAGTGGCTCAAACTCCTGTTGGCCTCATTAACATCTTCCTTTACATCCTCCTTAACTTCTTTAATTTACCAGTATTTACTAGGTAGGTCAAAATCAATTTACTCAGTCAAATGGCAGAGAAATGTACAGGACAAGGACGACTAAATGCTTCGCTCAGTTCCCAGAAGGACCATCTCTCTCCCTTGCCAGGGTGTTGTATCTTATAAGCAGTTCAGTTGTCTGTGTGTGTGCGCGTAGTGGAACGGCACTTAGTCTATTATAGTGAGTGTTTTGGCCTGTGATTGCCCCCGAACCAGGTCGACCCTTGCTTGAAAATATATTAAGCCATATTTATCCAATTATCATAAATAACCCGGCGTTCCAGGCAGTCAGGTACCTCCAAGATAGTGAGGACCTAAGCCACGGCAGCTCGAGCTTCAAAGCCGTTATCTTTCTCCAGAAAGCATGTGGCTGACGTCATAAGCGTTAAACCAATCGGCGATGCTACAACTGTTTCGATCGCCTCATCTATCTCTATCGCCATTCCGAAACACGCTAGACTTCATCAACGTTATCTCACTAACCCACCCTGATTGGACTGCCAGCAGGGTGGCTGTCAAAACGCTAATGCGGACAGGGTTTACAGACTGTAATCTCAGTAAAAACAATTTAGGTCAGAGCGATTAGTCGGGCAGAGCCAAGCTGCAATAAGTGTACTGTAGTTAGTCGCCATTGATCTATTTAGCTGTCCAAACAGGTGTCAACATGTTTAAGGGGTTGAGGTGTGTGTGTTTCAAGACTTTGATCACCTTTGTTACACAGTAGCAATTTATAGTGTTAGGTAATCACTAACTAACAAGAACAAATATCAATATCACCAGTTCATTCATTACTTCATTATGCTTTATTATTATATATTACATATAACCTATTCATATTTATATTATTGGTGACATACATTACAGATCCCTCTTGGTGCAGTTCAACAAACAAATGGGAACAATTCAAATCTCTTCACAACAGCGGCTTGAAAGCATTCGCTGATTCAGGCTGCAGCTTATTGACAACCCTTTGCAGACAGTCTGTTCCGTGAGTCATGTCTGTGTGTTGGGGCCAAGTCATCGAGGATTCACTGCCACTGTTCACCTGCCCAAACAGAATGAACCCACTTCCTGGCGACCACAGCTCGGATTACAAAGTTCTCACAACACAAACGCATTAATCCACCGTCAGCCACGGACTGTTACTCTCATTCTACCCTTTCAGCAGCCGATAAACTTCCGGGCGCTCCCTCTGTTCCTGAGGGCCAAACGTGTCCTGACTGTTCCCCATTCTCTCCATTCACATCCTGACTGGGAGAACACATCTAATCTAGTTATCTTGCGTTTACCAATGTGATGTAACGCCTGCAGTTTATGAAGGATCATTTCACATCATCGGGTTTCACACACTAAAGTTCAGACATTTTTCCTGGCAGTCAGGTGAAGAGGTGAAATAACTGGGCAACCCAGTGGCCCAGTGGACAGCACTGTTGCCTCACAGCAAGAAGGTCCCTTGTTCGAACCCCGGTCGTCCTGGCCTTTCTGAGTTTGCATGTTCTCCCCGTGTCTGCATGGGTTTCCTCCGGGTGCTCTGGTTTCCCCCACTATCTAAAACTTGTTTGGTTCATCCTCCAGTCAGTGTCATCTGACCAGTGACACTGGTATCAACCATCCCTTGATGGATGGGTTAAATGCAGAGGATGAATTCTGCAATGTGTATGTCACAATACAAGCACCTTTACCTTAGGGCCTCAACAGAGGCTCATTTTCCGAGATCGCTATAAGCAAGCTGCTTCATACACAAGGCTTTTCATCCAATAGCCTTCTCAAATCCTCTCGTCAAAACTCATAACGCACTATAGTGTTATATGTATATGTATATGTATAGAGTGTTGAGGTGATCCCGCTTCCTGATAACAGGTTTGCCCCTTCGAAGAAAAACAAGTAAACGTTCTACGCATCTACACACGATTCATGTGGTTCGCACTTTCAAGGTCAGAAAATGCGGACAAATCCCATCCCTGATTAGGCCTTTATATGTCTACACAGGTCAGTTACCATGTGTACCTCTGCCATTAAGCTAACATGAGTAAGACCAGTAAACAATTGACCCCATTATGAGCTGTTCATCCCTAAATAGAGCACCCACCCATACACCAATAACATACACCCCCACCCCTTTTTTCCCCCTCCTCCTCACCACAAGATCGAATGTGTTCTAATTTCTCTCGTTTGTGTCAGATTATGAGCCATAATGGTCCTTATGACAGCTGACTGACAGCCGGAACACTCACACCTCCAAATATAAATAACTTCAATACATATTTTGACTATAGTGGCCCTGCCTGAATTATGAAGTGCTGTCACTTATTATATCTATGAGAGGTGCTGTCAGCCATGTCGAACGCCTTACCCCTGCATACACACACAAAGGTGGATTGTGTGTGTTGATGCAACAGCTGTACTCATTTGTGTGTGTGTGCGCTGAGTGCTTCGCCCTTGAGCCAGTATGGGGATGGAGATTGGGGTGGGGGTGGGGGGGATTTGATCTGGATGGATGCCATAGCCGTAAAGCTTGGTCGGCAGGGGTGCATAATAGAACGACTGCTTTTATATGAGAGAGAGAGAGAGAGAGATTTTCATTAGAGCCTTCCTGTGTTCCTGGCTGCTACCCAAGAAGTGGCTTAAACTCCTGCACCTCCTCCTGCACCTCCTCCTTTACTTCCTAGCACCAGAACCTCTGGGCCAGACAGGGACAAGGAGCAGGCAGCACCTGCTGTATATCAACAGGGTCCTATTTACATAATAACACTGTACATCACCTCACTGGTAATAGGCCTACATGGACTGGCACAGTCCCAGTAACTAGAGCAGCTAGAGGTGATTTGGCCCAAAAACCAGGCTAGGTTACACTACAGCACAAGTTCTTCTTAACATGTTCACTATCTGCAACACGATATTTACATTACTGTGCAGGGGCTATAGCACAAGGCCAGTAATAATATAGTAGTAGTAATATACAGTATGTTAATGTTTACTCTGTAGGAGACACAGATAATCTGCTAATGGTGGTAGATTGGAATACACTCCTGTAACACCAGAAACAAATCTACCTCTTATGTGTTCACAAGTACACTGTGAACTGAAATCACTGAGCAGTGGCACCCTCCTAGCCTGGCTCTGCCTGACTATGCTCTCAGATCAATTTATTTTGCTGAGATTACAGTCTGTAAACCCTGATCACGTTAGCGTACGCACAGCCCCCCTGCTGGCGGCCCAATCAGCGTGGGTTAGTGCGATGACGTTGAAGTCAAGAGGGTTGATGAAGCGATCAAATTGATTGTAGCAACGCCGATTGGTTCAGCTCTGTCCAATAGAATCTAAATTAACCAGAGGTCTACGCCAAGTACAAGGAAACGACTGCGAACACTTCCCAATGGAGCGTGGCCAGACCGTTTCACAAAGGGAATATGGTCTGGTTACACCTAACCTGACATGCCAGAGGAATTGTTGTCACACGTCTATCTGGGGAGCAATATATTGAGACTGTTTGTGAATGGCTGTACTTCCAAAAAAATACATGGCAGTTGATTGGATGAACCATCTGGTGGTTTACGCTGTCGGCACACCTAAACCACGCCTGTCTAGCTATAAACACGACGCTGATTGGAAAGTTCAGTTGCTACTCGGACACATGAAAAATGATTCCGAGGCTTTCCAGACTGATTCTCACGGGGAAATTAAACTGATGGTCTCGCGAGGCTAGGTTACACCAGGCCACCCTCCACCACCCCTTCAGACCTTATTTTGGTTACATACTGTATTCATCATGTTCTGTAACTGACTGCACAGGTCAGCATTATGGAGTCTTTCCCTCCTTTGGGGTCCAGCCTTTGTTTTGCTCTGATGAAGCAGAGTGCATTAGAATGTACAATGCATTCACGTTAATTAAAACGCTGAACACAAAGTAATGCATTCAAGAGCAACGGTGGAGCGCTCACACACACACACACACAGGCACGCACACGCACGCACGGTTGGGGAGTAACCAATTACAAAATAATGTAACTGTAATCCATTATATTACCAAGTAAAATATTGTAATCACTAAAATTAGATAGGAGGATATTCTAGGAGTACTTTCAAAATGTAAAAGGGATGTTGGCATAATAAAACAGCTGTTCTATTAATGACCTTTCAGTCATTAACTGAAACATAATCCTACTTTGACCTGCCCACCTAAGCAGCATAGTCACAAAAATACAAAACCAATGCAGTAAATTGTTTTGGATATCTTGCAGTAATCCAACGGTAAAGTAATCATTATGTTAGTAAATTTCTGTAATCCAAAAAGTACATTACTGATTATATTTTGAGTCTGGTAACTGTAATGGATTACATTTAAAATCCCTGCAGTAACAAGCATGTTATGACTGTACGTGCAGCAGCTCCCAGTGAATGAAGCTCATTCTTAACCAGAGAACTGGTGGCCACATAGACACTCTTAAGGACGCTTTTATGTGAAAAGATCCACAGCATTCAAAGTTATGAGTCTATGTTCTCCCTCACAGCGAGGGTGGCAGGTGTGTGTGTGTGTGTGCGTGTGTGTGCATGTGTGCATGTCTGAGAAAACAGGCCAGACACAGCCGTTCCTTTAGACCCCCATGGTTTCCAGCATTCATGCTGTTTGCACATGAGTGAGTGACCAAGGCGTTGCTTGCCTTGGTCCTTCCCCAGCAAACACGGCTCCCTATAAACACGTACACACTGCACAGGCTTCTCTGTCTGGAGAGCATGAACTCAGAAAGCATGACGGTGCAGGTTTAGCTGCAAGCGGTTCCTCTCAATCGATCGTTCCTCTTAGCGGCGATTAGAGACCATTCCTGCATGTGCAAATACCCTGCCCAAAACACAAGGCTGTAAACAGATACAATACAACACCATGATGCCATGGTATACTATAATGCACTGAAGACCAATGTAGACAGGGAGACAGACAGACAGGCAGTGAACCAGGCAGACATACAGGGAGACCATTTCTAAGGGCACAGTTATGGAGACGATGTAATAATAAATACACAAGCCTATCCTCATATCAAAACACCGCAGGGTCAGGGAGTCTGCACAATACAACAACGCACACACACACACGGCACTAATGCACTAACGACAGACAGAGTATTTCTAAGAGCATTGTGAGGAAGACAGGTCAGAAATACATGCGCACAAGCCTGTCCTCATAGCACAACACCACAGGGTCAGGGAGTCTGCACCCTAGCAGTCTATATATAGAAGCACCTAAGCCACTGTACATGGACTGGATGCAGCAGATGACACACTGCTTCGCGTCAATAATGCAGAGGATGTAGTCTTTTAACAGACCCGTGATGTGTGCTGGAGGAGGCCTGGCCTTTACACCGCCGGGTGCCAATATCGCCACGCAACAACACAGAGGCTCCTCACAATTGGCTGGTCCGAAGAGGAGCTACCGCCATTAGAGAGAGACAGACAGACTGTCATTGCCCTCCACGTCTCTGGTACCTGCAGGCATCAAGACACTCAAACCATGCATTCATGCAAAAGTAAAAACATGCATGTAACCTTAACCATAAACAAGAATACTATATGAACTCTTGTCTTTTAGACTTAAGATTTAAGGGAGAACAAGCCAGGGATATGTAGGCAATATCATTTAAACTAACCCGGAAGCCCCAGTATCAGTGGAAAGTAAAATAAACACATTGGCATTTTTATGTTCTACAAACCACAGTTCATACTGTAGATGGATGTAGTGAGACCAAAATATCTCTGGTTTTCTGCTCTAGGAAATGTCTCTCTTGACTGTGCCAGTCAGCAGGGCATCCCTTACACATGCACACACACACACACGCGTGCACAGTCGCGCACACACAGCACAAATAACACCAACAGTGTGTATTTCCACTAAAAACAGAGCCATATATAGTATAAACCCAATTTACCACGGTTAAAGAAACAGAACAAAGCTGAAAGTGTGGCAACACAGCACAGAAGGAAGGTCTAGAGGTCTTAAGGATAGTCTGTCACTTGAGAACGCTTGCTAACATTGAACTCAAATCAAAACAAAAACACCTGTCCCTTCTGACTGTGAGGGGATAGCTGGCGAATTTGACAAAAAAAGCGTGTGTATGTGCATCCAACTGCCACCTATCACATTACACACTTCAGCTTTGTAGATACAAGTATGTTTTTGAGACACAGCAGAAGTGAATGGTTGAATAGCATTATTAGTCTAGTTGCAACATTAAAACATACCTTTTTGTGAAATGTCCTCAGTACAGCGTGGACTTAATATTATGATCTGAGTAAGGAAGTTCAAATAAAATCGAGGGTTGAACAAAGTTCCATTGTGCTGTAGAAACAAGGTCAGTGATAATAAATAAAGAAAGAGTGCGTTATTCAAACAATGACAATTGAAATCCCATTTGTATACATTCCACTGGTTCTTGCGCCGTGGGTCAAACTCCCCAAAGAGTTCCTGAGACACTTTTGCAATAAAAATAATTTTAATCTTTTATGTCTAATTTTAACATATTATCTTTGAATTAATATGTCTAAAAATAATATGCAGAATGTCTTTTTGGTGCTATACAGTATTGTATTTGGGTGCTGCTCTGGGTTATTCTTTTGTTGCTTGCACAGACCTTCATCGACCGAGATCGAAGACGTTTTAGAGCCAGTGACTCGACTCAAGTTACAGAGCTCTGTGGAACGAACACTAAAACATGAACGGTCTCCTGCACAATATCACCGATGACGATATCATGCAACCTGCAGGTGTAACACGATGGAAAACGACACAGTTCATAAACAGGAAGCGTCAGGCTTACATGGGGAGGAATACATTCTAGTCAGCTCACACAGCGCTGTCTAACAGAGGCGGAAGATCGTCACACTCAAGCCAAGCATCACCATAGACTCTAGGAACAGGCAAACATGCTTACAGCACGTGCATATTCTTCAAGGTATATTATACAGCCTGTGTGACTCCCTTATACCCCCATTTCACAGTTTCAAGAACACAGTGGTGGCAATATGAGAAGTACTGTGTGTTTAAAATGATCGCATATTTTAGTTGTGCGGTTACGTTTGTGTAAAGGTGACATTGTTTGTGTGTGTGTCAGAGAAATACATTATAGCATTGTCAACATCTTTGCTATATCTTAATCCTACCCTTATTCTCCGCATGGCTGCCACAATCTCCATCCTGCTGTTTGGCCTCGGGACATCAAGGCACCCCACATACTGTAATAAACAGGCACGCACACATGCACACACACACACACACACACACGCACGCACGGCACAGGCCCATCAGCACGTGTGTGTGTACAGTAATGCCTTCACACAGGTTACTACTAATGGCCCACGGGATCCAAACCCTGTGAAACAGTGAAAGCAGCTTGCTCGCTGAAAAGCACAGATGTTATAAAAAAGAATCCTTCCAGCCAAGTTGAGCCAAGTGTTATCTGTTGACAGTCAGAGGTGTAACCAAACATTGCCTCTGTTTTCTCTCTCCCTCTCTCTCTACACTACAGCATGGGTGGAAGCTGCAGGTCTGGTATTTGAAGTAGACAGCTATACTCCTAGCTACAGTATTGTCCCACATAAAATGTTATTATATTTAACTGATTAGCCCATCTTGAGCCTGAAGAAGTGAAACCTTGTTAGCATAATCAGATACCACAGTGATTGGTTGTTTCTTACAACCAAAATGCGTTTTTTTGACGATGCTTCGATTGGATGTGGTGTTTTTAATCTACTGTCATTAGCAAGCCCCCCGCCACACATCACAACACAAGCACTCTCCCCACTGCTCACTGTTTTTAAAAGAGCTAGGAAAACAATGTGCAGGGTAAAGTGGCGGGGGAGGAGTAGAGAACAGTATAAGCCAATGAGCTCAGTGTGTGTTTGTGTAGTGGGGGGGTGGGGGGTGGGGGGGGGTACTTTTTGAAGTGCAAAAGAATAAAGTTTAGAGATATTAAAATGTAACGTTTCCTTGCCTAATCATGCTGAGAGTAACGTAACTGCACTGGTCTATGGTAAACTACTCTGTGGGAACTCGCCAGTTTAACAATGGGGTTGGGTGTCTGTTTAAGCCGCTCGTTATTTTAGATGTCATCAATAAACATCCTAACTTTGTCCTGATACATTTAAGGCTGACCGCGGCGCGACCGCCCCCCATGTAGTTTCTCTAATTCTCATCGAGCCCCTGCATCTGATCTCACGCACAGGCACCTGCCACTTCGCCATACAAGATAATGTGCACAATAATTCAACGCAGTTAACGCCATTAAGAAGAGGGACTACAAGACAAATATTGACGCTTACCTTGGCTTGGAAATGTATCCCATGCTGGTAAGCCTCGTCATTATGGAGCGGCAACCTTGAGTCCGCCACGTCGTCCACCAGATTGTACCTGTTCCGCGCCGGCATTCTCGAATAACAGACGCCGTGCACACACGCAACGCAGTGTTTATAATTTTTTGTGTATTTAGCAGAAACGCGTTTCAGTTGAGTCAGTTAGGCAGGACAAGTACGAGTTCCTTATGCAAAGGCAGTCCATTGTTGCTTGCTTTGCTTTCAAAGCGCAACGTCCCGCGTCCTGCAGAGTGCCGCTTTTTCTGCTGGGAAAACGAAAAGAAGCGCCCGTGTTAATCGCCCCAGACACGACGTCTCGCGATAGATCTCACAACTTGGTTGGGAACTTGTTACTCGAATATCCACGGCGAGACCCGCCGCAGGTGATCAGTGCTCCGTGTTCCGGCCGTTGGCAACTGTACGTCCCCCACCCCTCGGCGAGTCTCCCATTGGAACAAAGTTCCCATGCATGGTGACGCAACCCTGATCCTGTCTGGAAACCGCGACAACAGGACAACAGCCACATTCGGCTTTGCCGGAGTGACCGCAGGGTTTCACCTACATGGGCTTCTTCTCTATAGCCCCAGGAAACCCCTTTTAATATTTAGTCTATTTCTGTTTGACGAACACTGAACAAAAAGATACGTTGAAAAAGTTTACCTTGAATAAGTGTTTCTACTGAGCTAAATTATGTGTTCCCCTCAGTCTGTCATCTTGTAAGGCAGTATAGACATGTAAACGGAGCCGGGGCGCCATCTGTTGGGCATGCAACTAAACTACACTGAGTGTGGTCACTTAATTCGTGTGGCATTTTCAATTTAACAGTTAAAATAAGTGCGTGATAATATTTACTTTATCTATAAGATCTTATCTTAACAGTGTGGGTATAATATACAACATCTCCAAGATTAATAGTGGAGGTGGAGCAGACATTTGGATAAAAAAACCGTAAAGCCGTTTACAGCAGCAAATAATCCCCAAGTCTGATTGCATCTGGGTTTTATCAAAGCAAATTATTTTATAGTAAAGAAGGCCAGAGAAAACTTTAACTCTCCTTTAATTGTGACTAAAAGCATGGTGGTCATATGGATGGTTTATGTTTAAGTATTGACAGCAGCATTGCCACTTGAATATTTGAAGATAATTGACATGATTCAGCAACATTAGGCTACTTCTCCCTTAACAGACTATATAACAAGTGATATTCAGTAGACTTGTAATGCATGTAGTATAAAACACCATTAGTCAGATGCTGGAAAAAAAATGCTTCTTTTATTTGTTAAATAAAATAAACAAAACAAGCCATTGTGTAGCAGTAACAAGGTTAAAATGGAGATGCAAGGACCAACACAATATATGGCATACACATATCCCTTACAGCAAAACACATCAACTCATGTACTGTAGGACCTCAGCCAATCAGCAGGAACCTGGGCTTACATAATGAAAGCGAGGAATAATGCTCATAGCTAAATCCATATGCAGTGTCTCTGCTAAATAGTGTCATAAGGCTTAGCAACACTTCACAGTTTTGTTATGGTACAGGCAGCACATGCATGTTCCATCACAAGATGGCGTATCACTGGTGTATGAAATGCTTGTTCAAACACTGTGTGGATGCTGGCTTGTCTGTGTGTGTGTTAAGATTTCATAATGCCTTCATATTTGCTCATATGATCTGCATATTCGATGAGGCCCCCGTGTTCCACCCCTTCTAGACCTCTCGCTGAGTATAAGTGAGGTAGGGTATACCTGCATACACTGCATAAACAGTACTCGACGTATTACCAATCACAATAAAAAGGTGTTCGCTGTGCCATCCTATATATAGGCAGAAGTGTTGTATAGGGAAGTCAGGAAGCTGTCCAACAGGTACGTCTGTACATCCACCTTGCATTCAGTGTTCAGTTCAATGTAGCAAATGTTGGCACAACTGCATATATTCTGGAGTTGGCCTAACTGTAAACATCCTTGACCCTACAGGCCTGTCACGATGATTACTATATATCCACTTATCTTGCAATATGTGGACACGACCTCAATTTTATTCTCAGACGTCAATAATATTGCCCGTTGTATTTACATGCGTGTTGCTGGCATAAGAAAGATTGCCACGTTCTGCTGCTGCTGAGGTTTTACAGTTTTTCCTTGATTGCTTAGACACAATTCACTATTTCTCAAATATTCACAAAATTTTTAACTACTCACGCAACGGTTCAAACCTTTAATCCCTGAGTCTGATTTTAACTTTGCCCTCAGACAACACACAAGTTGTCAATAACACAGATTATATGACTGTTTGTTAAACACTGTTTATTCAAAACACTGCTACCAAAGTGTTTAGAATTACGTAAAAAAAATTTAAACTTTGTAAAATTACATCTTACAATACTAAGGGGGGGCTAATTCATATTTCTGGGGAGCTAAAGCCCCTCAAATAGATCTGGTGACATCCCTGACATCTTATCTCAGTGCGATATTTCAAAGATAAGGCTATATACTTTTTTTAAATCAAAACAGCATATATTATTACATTATGAGTAGCCACCTATATTTATTGTATTATTGCACCGTTATCAATTTCTCTCACCAGGTTTTTTTCCCCCTCAATATTAAACCATTTGGTAGCAGTGTTTTTAATTCATTCCTTCAGTGTGTAACAAACATGTAGTCTTTGATATTGACAGCTTGTGTGTGTTGTCTGAGGGCAAAGTTAAAATCAGACCCAGAGGTTACAGGTTTGGACCGTTGTGTGTGTTGTTAAAAATTGTGTGTGAAGATTTGAGAAATAGTGAACTGTTATAGGAACTTTGTCTTATCAATCGAGAAAAACTAATAGCTGTTTTTCCCCGTTGACTCCATAATTCTAGCCAACTACATTTGGAAGATTAAATGCAAAAATTGTGCCACTTAAAAGATTTATTTTTTAATACTTAGCCAAGCAATGAAATTGGTTTAACCAATCATAACGAAAAATGTATATCACATAACAACAGGGGAACAACATGGTTTACTTCATGATTCTGACAATATTATTATTTATCGCATATTATTTCTGAGACAATACAGCATATCGCCCAGTAATATTTATCGTGACAGGCCTAATTTACCCCTAACAGCCCTTGAAATACTGTATTGTACTCCGTCTGTGTCTCTTTGGAGATATGAATCTGCTGAATGACCCAATTGTTACTGAACACGTGTTGGTGTTTTCAGTACCTGTGTGGGTACAGGGGCTTTAAACCTCGCCATGCAGCAATGAGCGGCCCGCACTCTTAAGATGAGAACACTCACGGCCATCCGCTCGCTGTGTACTGGCATTTGTGTTACCTGAGAGCTGGTAGTAATGTGTGACTATTCCCTGCTATAGCTGAACATACAGTACGGGAAAATACTGAGACCACTGCATCAGTTTCTCTAGTCTTCTCTCCAGTCTGCTAACATACATGTAATATTTATATTGTGGGCTTGTGTTGTTTTTTACTAACATGCAGTGGTTTCAAAATGTTCAAGAGCCGTTTATACAGGACACACAGTACACAATGCTGTAAGAGGTACGCGCAAATAGAGTATTTCCAAAGCATCCTTGTTAACAAAACAGAGGCAAGGCAACAACTCAACACAAACACACAACACACTGCTGACCAATATGACCCAGTGACAGGGTGAATCATGGTTCTGAGGATACATTTTGGATACAGCCCCTGAATCAAGACATCTTCCCTCATCCCGTTTCAACTGGTCCACAAACACACCACATCTATTAGTATAAGACCACCAGGAGACATTCAAGTAATACCAAATCAGATCAGAAAGGTTCAATTATTTCAATTAACCCTCCCGCTGTCCTATGGGTCAAAATTACACTTGCCAGTAGAGGGCAGCAACCACAACACGGACATATGACATTCCGCGGTTCGCTCCTTCTGCTGCTAGTCTGCTGAAATGCCTTAGGACAGCGGGAGGGTTGCGCTCACATTCTTGTTATTCCAATACACACTTAACGCAGCCTGCAGCCGCAGGTAGACTGGCTGGTTGCTTAACAACAACAGAAACATGTCAGGGTCATGAAAGAATGCTCAGCGCCCTCACCCATGCAGCTGTCTGTATCAGTATTGACACCAGTGTCCATAGGGTTCAAGGTCCGGTGCTTTGAACACTTGACATGCAGTTGAATACTGGGAAACAAATTAAACAAATAGTTTTGCCCCCCAAACTAAACTAAAAACCTTTGGGTATACCAGATACCTTTCCAATGGCAAACATGTTCCTAATGCCCATAAACATATTTCGGTTGCCATTCAGAGTTGATATAGATATAGAGTTGATATGATATAGAAGTGTGCGTGTTGTCTAGGTGACTGGGCTGTGTGGCTAGGTGCTAGTGTCATTACATGATATCATGTATTATGAAAGCGGTTTTGAACAGGGCATTATGTTTTGTAGTGTATACATGCATGAAACCTGAGAATAACTAGCATTTTGCCTCCATTCACCGTGAAACCCCTCATTAACTACTGTAAAAGCTACATTCAGGGGACATTAAGACTTGAGGAACATTGTGGTAATTACAA
The DNA here is from genome assembly GCA_027564835.1 of Typhlichthys subterraneus. Lineage (NCBI taxonomy): Eukaryota > Metazoa > Chordata > Actinopteri > Percopsiformes > Amblyopsidae > Typhlichthys > Typhlichthys subterraneus. Next base: position 23,762 of record JAODUH010010597.1, read on the forward strand.
GCTGAATAAGTCAGGGTAATACAGTGTTGATACATAGAAAATGAGCAATGTTAAAGACAACAAGGTTATTTCTAAGTAAAAAAATAAAATAAAATAAAAATATTAACCTCATGCCACAATTGCAAATACAGTATGTGCTAATACATTAGTTACATATTAGTCTATAATAACCTATGTAACTTAGTTTAGCCTAGCTCATAAAAAACAGAAAAACAAAAAAAAAAACACGTTAGTTAAGCTACAGTCAATGCTATTTAATTCACATTAGATTTAACCAATTTCTTACAGTCAACTGTGTTTATATTAACAATGTGCAAAAATCTAATTTCCATTCCCCAAATCTATGATGGTATATATGCTCCAAAAACACAAGGGACTCTTATTTTGAATGTGCAGCCCAAAATAAAAGTCAGGCCAAATCTGGTGTGTGCAAGTGCACATGCACGGCAACTCTGAATCGCAGCCGGTAAGTCTTATTAGAGGAACTTGAATGTGCACAATATTTCTCTCACACACACACACACACATACAGATTCCACGAAAAGCTCAGATGCTAGTCAAGAACAGGACCGCCTCCATTTGCCAAAAACATTCTCCATCAATACGAAAATAAAGGAAGATAAAACAAGACAATATATCCGAAGGGACGTGGTGTTTCTCACACAGCGTACCGTCGTATCCATGACGATGTAGGCGTAGACATATACGATGAGACGGGTTCAAGGGTCAATAAATTAACAGGCCGGGAAGGGAGGGGAAACAATCCTCTGTGAGGAGGGGGGAGAGAGAACGAGAGAGCCGAAGTGGGCGAGAGACCTTCACTCGGGAGCGCCGTCTAACGTACCCGTCATCTTCTCCTCGTCCCCTTGTTTCTGGTGCTGCAGGCGAGCGTAGGTCACGGCGTCTCCCCTGGGGCGGGGGGGGGGGGGCGGTGGGGAGGGGCGCGGGGGGGGGGGTTGTGGCAGGTGAGCAGGAGAGACGCTTTTAGAGGTGCCGTTTTATTTACATTTTAGTTTATAATTTAGTCTTTGGATCACAATGGTCTTTAGCTCTTAGTAAATGATGTATTAATTGCATTTAGTTATTTAGCTTTTGAATTGATACATAAACAAGTTCAAACAGGGCTATTAGTTGATTAAAAGCTGACCAAGGATATAGGATATTTACTTAATTTAGTATGGACCTTAGTTTTATGTATTTTTTTATTAAATGGGACAGAAATTAGGAAAGAAAATAACATTCCAAATAAACTGGTGGTTCTCTAAAAATAACTGCGCATATATATATATATATACATTTTTTTTTTTAGTATTTTTTCCACACTTTTCCCCATTAATATATAGATATAGATCATAGTCTTACTTTTTGCCGAGCGAGGCGAGACCATAGAGGACACCCGTGGCAAACGCGATGCCGTTTCCAAACAATGTTGTGAAGGAGAAACTCAGGAACACAGGAAACAGAGCCATTCTGCAAACAACGACGTCAGTTAGTATGGTGCATTAGCACTGTGGACCAAATAAAAACAAACAAATGGTCAAAAGGAATGCCCGTGAAATTCACGTGACGTGAAGAAGCGGTTGCCATGGATGCTGCGGTTGTCCTCACCCGCAGTAGAAGAAGGCTTTCTGCCACGGCTTGAGTTTGTCTGCGCGCGCTGCTACAGCGTTGGCGAACTCTATGAACTGGCAGCAGAATGGAACTTCACACAGGAAGAGCACAAACGCGTTCAACCTTGAAACGAGATGGGGACACAAGTACATTTATATACGCACACATTTACAGACAGACAAACTCTGCATGCACATGGACCCCATAGAATTACAATGTCCAACTGGGATCGTGGACAGACTTTATCCGTACAAGCTGAATATTCCTTTTCAATTATCTATCTAACTAACTAACTACCTGGGAATGGGATAGGTTAGGGTGCTTCCACACTATGGTTCGTTTGTGTTGCTCTGGATCAGGGTCTGAATCGATACGAATTTTGCGCACGTCCCTGGATTTGTTTCGTGTTCACACGGCAACTTTTAAAGTGGAACAGAACTTGTAAACAGGTCACCAACACCATGGTAACACCGCGTTGCAAGCGGACTTTCAAGATAATGCCACAAGAGTTTTGACTGGCGAGTTATCCCGCTTCACTGGGTCGATTGCATTCTCACCGCAGACTAACAGCTCTAGAGTTAAACCGCAAATGCGCCGAGACCACCACCTCTAAGCTGTCTCGGCCCGCTTGATTTGTTCCGGAGTGCGATTGCGGTGTTCACATATGCCCAAACAAACCACTCTTGATGGGGGGGGGACGCTCCACGTTACGATTCAACTGACGATTCGACTGCTCCAAACGAGCCAGGTGTGAAAGCTCCCTCAGACAACTGACCGATCTCAAGTGAGTTTTCCTGGAGTAGGATGAAACTATGCTGTCTTGTCCAACCTAGTTACAGTAACTAGGTTGGACAGGTGAAAGGGGTGGGGCTTGGGATCGATCAATTGATTACAAGAAATTATGTCACACCCCCATTTTGACATTATTCAGTCAGCTAGCATGAAAACAAGCTGACTGGCTCATTTTCAGAGAGGAATTCTGCTCAATCACATTAGACAGATTTCATGATCCATCCAGAGGTGCGTTCAAATGAGATCATGTCAATAATAGCTTTCAAACTGTTTATTTGTGAACACACGCAGCCCGAGGGGCTATTTCTCGGCAAATGAACATGGATGCTGGAATGATTACTCAAGATGTTCAGTTTGCCAAATGTGAACGCACCTCTGTCCAATCAGGTCGCTTCAGACAGCAGAACAAGTGAAACATCTACAAGGGGGGACCGTTTAAGAGGAACTTACACCATCCATACTCCGGCAGCGATGTTCAAGGGATTCACAGTGACACAGTTCCAAACTCCTGAGATGGCACAGGCTGGGTGATTGACACAGGAAACGATCATTATGTAGCCTATTCAGCAGCGGAATTTGACCTCACACTTTTACCTCCATCACTTATGATAACTATCACATATGATAGAGGTAAATCATTTTGGATACAAGCAGCAGCATCTAAGATACTCAAATGAAGTCATTGAAATTGCATTGTTTGAGTCATTCAGGAATTACACCAGATGCATTTTCTAATGAAAAGTAGGCTATATTTTCAACAAAAAAAACCTGTCTATGTCTATATCTTTCACATGAATTGCACCATTTTATTCTGCAGCAATTCTATGATGGGGATATTTTTTCTCCTTAATTTAAAAAGTTGATTTCAATCCATTGATGGGAAATAAGACGAGAGCTTTCTGTTAAGTAGTAATGTATTAAAATTGTTATAATAGGCCAATATTTGCTTGAAAACCATTTTCCACTATCGTCGACACAGAACAAGCATCTTCATCAATACAATATTTATTTTTTTAAAGACCTTTAGCTATCATACCGTGCAAGCCACCTAGGCCACAACCCTGCAGGTTAATTGAGGTTTGAGGCTTTAGCGTGGAAACGGTATACCTGACGCTATACAGCAAGGCTAACATTGTAAAATGCATGCAACATATCCCTAGGTGCTGAATAATACAGGGCAAATTGAATATGCAGTGTTCCAATGAGAACATGTGATACACCTGTCTCACTTAACGTCAGGGAGGAAGACTGGAAATAACTTCAATACTGATGGATGAAAGATCACTTATTAAGTATAACGCATTTTATAGTCTGATTCATGGCTGAAACAACCTTCTACACAGTATACAACAGTCTAAGTTTTAATAGAACATGCATAAGCAAGCAACCAAACAACATTTTATTGTAATACACCACCACCCGATTACATTCAGATTTACATAGGTCTACGGTGAAATCGGCCGGGTAATGGTATGCTACTAAATTGTACTTTGACATAAATAACTTACATATTCCTCCCAGAACTCCGGCAATTTTGCAGAGCCATCGGTACCACCAGGTCATACCATCATCATCATCCGCGACGGTGCTGGCCGCAGCAGGCTCCGCGTTGATCATTGTGGGTGGCTAGCGGCTAAAGTGTTAGCTTCCCAAATCAATTATTCAGGGGTGAAAGAGTCCGTCCGTCCAGCGGCTACAGTAGCGTTATCAGCTACCCCTGAAATATCTATCCGTTAAGTTACTTAGCTTAAAGTATTAAGACGACGGGCGACGTCTGTCAACCAATGTTAAATCGGGTAGTATCCAAAGGCGTTATTTGACGTGTACCGTAATATTTCTGCACCCAGCTAGCTACTGTATTGTTAAACAGCTGCCCTGTTCAAATTCAAGATGCCTAGCTAGCTAGTGTTAAACAGCCACGAGTAGCTATAAGCGTTTTGAACAAGCGACAATCTGCTGCATCTGGTCTGGCCTTTCTTTTCCAGTAAAATAAAATAAAAATACTCTCAAACAATATAACTCCGGTGACAAATACGATGTAAACCGCCGGCGTTTTTGCTAGATGTGTCTATTCCCCTTGTTCTCCTACCAGAGCACTAACGAAGGAGGGGCTTCGTATAACACGTCACCGTTTGTTTACAATACGAATATTATTTATTTTATGGGCCCGAGGAACCTCTACACGCAAATAAATAAGACATGCAGACTAAAGTATCTCTGATTATCACATAAATGACTTTATTAATGTACTCATACTGTACAGTATATGCTTACAAATCCCCATACTGCTACACGTAACCTGATACACTAAGGAGCACAAGCAGCCTTTATGTGGATAACACTGCCAACATCCTACTATACTGAAAGTTTGTTTCACATTAACCTTATAATATCACATGACGATCATTTGGCATGAGACAATAATTCAGTTTTCTCTGTGTTTCACAAAAAATCTGCTGTTTCCAAAGCTGACTCCCAACTAATAGCACATTTATTGTCAAGTGTACTTGCGTGTGCATTATTGAGGTGAGAACGCAATTATGGTCGAGGATTTAACGCAAGTTTCATACTGCTTTAATTAAAGCCGCAAAGGATGAGGGCGTGTAGCAGCCTGCATTACTGCACATGACCAGAAGGAGGACCCTTGAGTACACACAGCTGTCTAATCTGAAGGGATAAGGACAGTATACAGGGCTGATGAAATAAACTGTAGTCAATGTCAGCTCCCTCTCTTCAGAGTCTTCTTCCACTCTCAGAATAGTGGATGTAGGGGCTTGAGACCCCTCCCCCCCTCACTCTGTCAGCAGAGTGGACCGTAGTGGCTTCAGGGTCCTACGGCTGAGCCTCCTGTCCTCCATGACTGCCGCGTGCCTCCTGGTCCCGGTCGGGCCGCTGCACAGCATATCGTCCACGCTGCGCTGGGTCAACTGGCCGGCCTTCTCCAGGCGTGCCACCACCTCCTCCACCATCGCCACGTGGGGGCCATCTTCACTGCGCGCACGGAGAAGATCCACCTGTCGGAAGAGGTACGAATAAAGCAAAGGCACTGGAATACCAACAAAGATGTAGCAGTGTAATGCACTTCAATCGAAGCAAAACTGGAACACTTCAAAGGCGGGGTTAGTCTCGAGAATGCTTGCTAACGTCGAGCTCAAATCAAAACAATATCCCTCCGCAGCGCCACATTGAAACGCATTGCAAAGCCAAGCGTCTTTCAAGTTGTGAGCGGTGTTCGCCACATTATTTTTTTTTCCAGCCAGGGCTATGTAGAAGTAACCTATGTTAGAGGAATTGTTGTCACAAGTCCATCTGGGGAGCCGTACATTGAAACTGTTTGTGAATGGCTGTACTTTCAAAAAAA
>JAODUH010010616.1:0-29521 GCA_027564835.1 Typhlichthys subterraneus
ATAGAGGAGACAGACCACTGTAAGGACCCTCAATAGAACTCTATGGGAGAAGTACCAGAGACATTATATAGAGGAGATGGGTATTTTTTCTAGTACCTGCTCTGTCGAGGTTCCAAGCGAGCTGAGGTAATACCAGTGTGACGTGTCAACAATGCAGACTACTGATTGGATTAAAGTACCATTGCGCAACAAGGACAAACAGCAAACTACTGAAGCACCCGCAACTTTTTAGTTACCTTTTTATTTAGGTCTACCGGTACCTTTACGCAAAACCACCTCGTGGTCATTTGAGGAAGTGCAGATTGTTCTCGGTTGTCGACGGCATAATCAATGTTATCCACTGAGAGCTGGACAGGGCAGTTCACGTAAAGTGAGGGTTGACCAAGATGTCTATGAACTGTTGGCTGCACACGGCTACTGAAGGACATTCTAACAAGGCAGGGACATCCTCCAAAGTAATCATTTAAAACCACTACCGATCTACTGCAGGAGTGGTCCGAACAGCGCCGTCGCTATGGCAACCAGGTGCAACTGAGTGGGTACTATCGGTAGTGGAAAAAGACCCGTGGCGAGTAGAGTCGAGCTGATATTAGGCAATGGAAAAGCTCCCTAAAGCGAGTAGAGTCGAGCTGGTACTAGGCAATGGAAAAGCTCCTTAAGAAAGAGAGCAAATATATTTGGAGGCTTTCTTTTTTTTTTCTTTAAATGTTGTATTCTTTGTTGTATAAAATAAAACATTAATTGACCTTCCCCAAGCCCCGCCCCTTTCATGTGTCCTACCTAGTTACTGTAACTAGGTTGGACAAAACACCATAGAAAGCTATTACAGTAAAACAGACAGTTGAAAACATAAAAAAATGCTCAGTTGTTATTGGACATGCAGGGCGGGGTTTGGGAAAGGTCAACTTGTACAGGTTGTTATGCCAATAAAAGCATTGTTTTTGACGCCCAACACCTTTTCGTGTGTTCTTGCAGGAGATGGCGGCAGTAAAGGAATTCATTGAGAAGCAGCTGCCCCGAATTTGACCTTGCCCGCCTCATAATGTGACCACCCCTCCCCAGACACTTACATCTTGCCTCAACCAGCCGGTCTCCCACAGGAAACAGCCATGTCTCATCCACACACACACACACACACACACACACACACACACACACACACACACACACACACACACACACACTCCCTCCCAGAACATATTTGCATGAACACACCAAGGCGTACAATATACATACACAAACACGCATTCGCATAGCAATTATGCTCACAATTCATGCAGCAGTTTACAGCATACATGCTTCTGACTGTATTATTTTGTTCTTGTTAAATAGTATCCGACGCTCTCAAAGGACGGAGCTCTCACCCTCCCTACCCACTTGGGCTTATTTTAAAATTGGCACAAATCCTCCCACCTCCCAGATTTAACTTCCTCTACATTTGTCATAACACTGCCTATTTCCCCCATTCCTGTGTATGTGTGTTTTAGTTAAGTAATCGGCAGCTATAACATCCTGTTTGTTTCCTGTTTGATTACTGATGGACTGAAACTGTCGCCCTCTAGTGTTGAGTGTAGTTTATGCCATGCTTGAAATTGCCCAGGCCTGCTATATACTGTATGACGGGATGCAGGCTGGCATCCCAGTCACAGAGGTTGAGGAAATGGCAGTTAGTCGGTCAACTCTGGCCTGTGTTCCTGTTCCATCTGGAATGACTGATGTCTAACCACGATGCATGCTGCCACCTTCCCCTCCATGTTCTACTGCTGGCTGCTTAATGATACCCTGTGAAGTGCTAAGTGTCCATGGGGGCTCTCATTTTCTATTATTCTGTTTAACATGCATTAATTATAGATGAAAATTGTAATTAAAAACAAATTGATTGATTTGTTTGCTCATATTCTGTTTATACTGTTTTCAATGTACTTGGGTGATCTGGGGTAGTCAGGCTAGGCAGAGACATTATTTTTTAAAGTCTTAAAAGTAATTGATTATTTTGTATGACTACATCTAACATTTTTAAAAAGTATGTTAATTCATTTTTTAAAGATTGGCAAGGTTGTGAACTTGTGATCAGTACTTTTACTAGCCACTTAATGGTTTACTCCAAATGGATGCGGATTGCAGACCCCAACAAATTGTTCCCCTTCCACACCATCCTCCCGGCGCGTGCACACACAGTCACCCATTTCTGTCTTGTCAGCCATCTGTTTCAAACATCACTCTGGTCATCATTTGCACAATGTTCAGTGGGTTTAAGTTTGTATTACTACTACTGGTGGGGAAGTGGGGGGGGGAGCTTCAATGCATATTTTTCATTACCATCCCCACACAGGGGTTTCAAAGGCGTATAATCCGTTCATTACCACTACAATATATTTTACTCCCGGCTACTATTCCAATCTCCCGTTGAAGGGCAAATGAAAAATGCTCACACTATTATTGTTCAACTCCTGAAATAGCTATACTTCAGAGGGTTTTGGCAAGAAGCTGTTCCTATAATAATGAAAGGGTGGTTTTTAAAACAATTTATCTCTTGAACAATGTGTGACTCTTGGGTTTCTGAGGAGTCTTGTGTGCTAATATATATATCAGGTGTTCTGTACTTTTAGTTTTTTTTCTTTGATTATACATTTGGAAACCTAGTTTAAAAACTTGACTATGTTTTGATTGTTTAAAATAAATGAATGTCACTCTTGTTTAATAACTTGATCCTTTAATGCATTATTAAAATGTCGCAAGCCTGTTTTTCTTTTTCATTCTCAACTTTAATTTCCTAATGTGCTCCCCAAAATGTCCTGTGCTTGACTGACATTAGTGTTACTGTCGTCATTGTCTATATTTTCTTTATCATTTTTTAACCTCTTACAAAGTGTTGTCGCCACTAATGTCATCTGCCTGTGTTTATTACGATGGGTCTCAAAACTATCGACCATTTAATTTCCATGGCACCTGTATGCAGAATAAATTATGCAAACAGCCTCTTATGTTTTTCCTCAGCATTTTCCACACCCAACAAACTGATTGTGAATTTAAACAATTTGTACATATGATCGAGAAATATATTTAGAAACGTATTAGCACCTGGAAGTGAGGCAAACAGGGCTTTCACAATTTCGAGCTAGTAGGCTAAAAACAATTTTGATGTGCGTAGCTTAATGTTGATGTATCCCTCAAAGACAACACTGGCTACAATACAAGCAACACGCTACATTAATTTACTAGGCTACATATTGCCGTGTAATATACATCCAATATCCTAAATGTAAAGATGATGTGGGGAGTTCAATATAAACATAGTAATGCAGTGATGTCTGAATTTCGAAACGTCGTCGTTTATGTATTTTCAGTATTTACACCAGCCAGTTTTATTTAGCTGGTGGGTATGGGGGAAGGGCGTCGTTTACGCGTTAGAAATAGCAAATCCAATCCCAGTTTTGTGAAAATTGACCAATAGGATGATGCTGGGCGGAGCTTCCGTATTGACGCGAAGTAACCTCTGATTATTACAGCCCATCGCCATTTTGAGAAGGACGACCAACGGCGTAGGTTGAAAGGAGGGACGGTCATTATACGCTCGTTTCTCGGTATCGTCGTGTTTTGTTATATTTACGAATTCATTTGAGATATACAGCATGTCTCGGGATCGGTTTAACAGAAATCGCGGTGGTGGGATGCACGATTTCCAGTCGCGCAGGGGTGGAGGCCCTGGCGGCCCGATGCGAGGCGGAATAATGGGAAACCCTAATTTCAGAAATCACCCGTTCCAGAACCGCGGTGGGCAATCGGGCAACCACTTAAACAAACCGAACAATGTGAACCAAGGACCACAGAACCCCCCCCAGAAGCCGCAAACAGCCGGTCTCATTCCTCCTCCGAGTCCAGGCCCAGCGCTCACAATGAAAGGCCCGATGCAGCAGCAGCAAGAGCTACAGAAAACACAGACGACTCCCGCTGCCGCTGCCGCTGCGCCACAACCGCCCCAACCCAAGATCCAATCGCCGCCACCGAAGCCAAACATATCTTCACCCCCCCCAAAACCGGCCGTCAAGTCCCCGAACCCGGTTCACAACCCACCCACGAAGCCGAGTCCAAACCAACCCCCGAACCAGATTCACAACCAACCCCCGAACCAGATTCACAACCAACCCCCGAAGCCGATTCACAACCAACCCCCCAAACCGATTCACAACCAATCCCAAAACCAGAGTCACAACCAAACCCAGAAGCCGATTCACAACCAACCCCAGAACCAGAGTAACAACCAATCGAAGCAAGGGAACTCGAACGGCCAACAGCAGAAGCAGATGCCCCAGCAAGGCCAGAAATCCATTCCACACGCGAACAAACCCGAGCAAACCCCCACAAAGGCGGACAGCCCTCCCAAGGTGTGCGAAGCGTCATATAGTAAAATCTATAATTTCTCTATTGTTTTTAACACTACGGTAGATCATGTTAGTTTTGTTTGCCCGTGTATCTCTGTATGTATAAATTACGGAGTAGTTTGTTCCCATCTATATTTTTTGTATCTGACTTAGTGAGATATGTGTACTATCATTATCTTGCAAACTATTAGATTTGCCATGCGTACACAGCTTGGAAATGAGCGTCAGTAAAGCGCCGCAGTGTTGAGAATCTTGACTGGGAAGGAATTAGGTTTTTCTAATCTTCGATCATGGTGCTGCATGACGAGCCAGTTGGAATAGAAAACAAGCGCACCCAAAGATACAGTTTGTTCATCCGCCATCTTGAGTTAAACCCCAGTCCGACGTAGTTTATGCTATGGTGTTGTATGCTGGCACATATTTGGATGGTTTGGTGTAGTTATTAAAATGATGCGTCTTTGCAGTACATTTTATATATGTATATATATTTACATATGTGTGTGTGTATATATATGTATATATGTGTGTGTGTGTGTGTATGTATATATGTATATGTGTGTGTATGCATGTATGTTATGCTATGCACTTGCGGGTTATTGTATTACTCTTGCTAACATGCACGGTAACTTAATAAACACGTAATACCGTTCTCTTCCTGATTAACTTACCTAAGCCAGTTAAGGTAATTCTTCGTGGGGGCGCTGTATTTGGAGCTATTCTTGAGCATGGTTCGCTAGTCGCTGATAACCCTGACGTCTGGCTCAAATCTTTTATGTTCTCAGGAGTTGAGGGCCTCACTGTCCGTCCTGCTCAAACCTGGGGAGAAGTCGTACACCCAGCGGTGCCGCCTGTTTATTGGTAACCTGCCCAATGACCTCTCAGACGAAGAGTTCAGAAAGCTCTTCGCGAAATATGGCGAACCCAGCGAAGTTTTCATCAACAAGGGCAAAGGCTTCGGCTTCATCCGATTGGTAAGAATTCCAGTGTTAAATGTACAGCATCAGATGACTATTAACACGGTTCTAGAAAGACCATGTATCTTCTAAATGGAAATGTTTGAATAATTCAGTTTCTATTAGTCTTCTAACCATTTCCAAGATAACACATTTTAATAAAAATTCGTATGTGGATGGCTAGATAGTATACAATGAAAAAGTATAATGGCGTTCTCATTTGTACTGTTTGTTTGTCACAGGAGTCGCGTGCGTTGGCGGAGGTTGCCAAGGCAGAGCTGGACGACATTCCGATGAAAGGCAGGCCACTCCGTGTCCGCTTCGCCACGCACTCTGCGGCGCTCTCGGTCAAGAACTTGTCACCGTTCGTTTCCAATGAGCTGCTGGAGGAGGCGTTCCTGCAGTTCGGCATGGTCGAGAGGGCCGTCGTCATCGTCGACGACCGTGGGCGTTCCACGGGCAAGGGCATTGTTGAGTTTGCCTCCAAGCCCGCGGCCCGGAAGGCCCTGGACCGCTGCAACGAGGGCGTCTTTCTGCTCACCACGCAAGTTATTTACTCTGTGCTTTGGCCTGGCCTTCATGCAGCTGTGTGTAGGATTTTAGAGCTATGCTTCATTGCCAATTGTTAGCAAGCACGTACAACAATTACCAATATGATAGATGTTGCGTTAATCGAAAACTTTATATCGTTGACTGAGAATTGAACAATGACAGAAATATCTGAAGGTCGTCCGCCAGTTTGACAGTTACACTGAGGGAAATCTACCAGTCCTGAAGCAGGACGCCGATTTCATAGTCTTACATTGCATATTTAATCAAACTGTGATGCAATCATCACTACATCGAGTGTTGTAAATAGGCGCGCTTGTTATTAAAGCTGGGCGTAAGTCATGCGGACGGCAACTCTGAAGCCAGTTGTAAACAGACACACGTGAACTTTTTCTCGTTTTTGGATTAATCTGTGATTTGAAGGATGAAAGGTTACATTTGTAGCTTACAGTTGGTATAGACGCCATGGTTTCATTGTATGGAGGCACATATGTGCACAGTTCAGTGTAAATATGGTAATTTGTGCCAATACAGAAACTGGAACCATATACCTATCGTGCAACAGAGGAAAGTTTGTTTTGAGAACTTGTTTGACAAATTGTATATTTGAGAAACACAATCAAGGGGCCTAATACTTGGGGAATATAATCTAACATAGCGTTCGTGGAACAATACAAAACACAGTCGTGGCATTTTCATTAAATGTTATCCATGCGTTCTGTTGGGTAGCGTGTTTGTGTATCAACAAAGATTAATATACAAATGGGTTTATTTTAAATAAATATGATTCTGTCCTGCTAAACCAATAGTCTTGTTGAAGTGTAAAATGTAGACCAAAACAAGAATAATTAGGCCTAGTTCATACTATTGTTAAAAAAAAAAAAAAAAAACCTAATATAACCCCCCACACTAGTGTTGTCACTATACCAACATTTTGTTTCGGTACTATACCAAGAAAATGTATTGTGATTCTTTAATTAATTAATTTAATTAATTAACTAACTAACCCTCGGGCTGTCCTAAGGCATAGCAGACTAGCAGCAGAGGGAGCAAACCGCAGAATATCTTATGTCCGTGTTGTGATTGCTGCCCTCTACTGGCAAGTGCACCGGGTCATTTTGACGCACAGTACTGCGCGAGGGTTAAATAAATAAATACTTTCATCCGTCATTAGTGCTTTGTTTTAGTTGCACTGGGAAAATTGGTGGGTGTCGACCGGAGGATATAGATGATAAAGAATTGGTGTGGGGGGGGCGTTGGTGCGACTCCAGATGTTAATTTTGAGTGAAAGCATTAATTTCGATTTAGCAATTTAAGCATTTTTCAAACCGTTACAAAACAAAAACTTGCATTATTCGAATTGATTCATGTATGGCCTAGCCCTAACTCAAGTACCCGTGCCCATCCCATGTTCTGTAAGCACTTAAGACGATTTTTAAATTTTACACGCACTCGATTTCTGACCAGTCTGGGCCTCTTTATCCTGACCGTTCAGCGGATCTACTTTCCCATTCATCACATGAATGCATTCACGCAGCTACAGTTTGTCAACGGCACATCACAATAAAATAGGTCACTTTAGCGGATGCGTTTATCCAAAAGCACTTAACAATGAGTACAATTACTGGTGGGGGGGTTCGACTACTAGACCATTCTGCCCCCAACAATAATTGCAGACTAATAAGATCAAGAATGAGGGGTTGATTGTTTTACAATGGCTCTCGTTCTTCATTTATTCGCTAAGCTTTCATTGCAACTGCCAAACCTTGCCCACAGCAACCTTAAAAGTGCACAAAAAGGCCACTTTTTAAAGCAAATATTTTGGATGATTATGCTTGGTTACAGGTCACCCCGACCGATCGTCGTCGAGCCTCTTGAACAGTATGACGACGAAGACGGCCTTCCTGAGAAACTGGCACTGAAGAACCCCAGATATCAGAAGTAAGAATGTTTTCAGCCTACGTTGGCTGCCTGTCCTGGGTGGGGTGTGACGCATCTCATTGTCGCCAGCCAGGCCTTTGTTATGGAAATAGGTCATTTTGGTGACCAGATGGTGTGATGGGGGTGTTGCGTTTCATCTCCCACTGAGTAGCAGATGTTTATTGATTTATCTTGTACCAACACAAGAGGACACCATAACAACATAAACATAATTGTTTTTATGCTATAATCTCATAAAAAAACTATAAAGTCATAACAATTATGGCAAATTTCTCTTTATAATCAATTTTTATTAGATATAATCTTTAAAAACTTTAATTTTTTTTTCGACCCACAGAGGGCACCATCTCACACTTTGACATGCTAAACAATGTTTGTTTAGGTGCCCCTCATCCCTTTTTTATCTTTTATCTTCTCAATAAAACCACCATCTCTCCACACTGAATACTCAACCTGCTAACTGTCTGCAGGGAGCGAGAGGAACCCCCCCGTTTTGCCCGCCCAGGCACCTTTGAGTACGAGTACTCCAAACGCTGGAAGTCCCTGGATGAGATGGAGAAGCAGCAGCGGCAGCAGGTGGAGAAGAACATGCGCGAGGCCCGCGAGAAGCTGGAGAGCGAGATGGAGGACGCCTACCATGAGCACCAGGCCAACCTGCTCCGCCAAGGCAAGTGTTGCGCTAACAGATGGGCTACATGGAACACGCTTCAGCTAGGGCTGCCCCCTGACAGTCAACGAGTTAAGTCATCGGTCGTGCCACTTCAGTTGACGTGAGATCCAGCGGTCAAGTTTATTGATATAGCCCTTAATCACAACATAGTCTCAAAGGGCTGTACAGCCTACATTTTACATGGTAACAAGCAACACCCTCTTAACCTGCTCCTCCACCTGGGCGAGGAAAACCTTTACAAAAAACCCATGTGAAAGAAAAGGGTGTAACTTTTGGAATGGATCACAGAGGAGGGCGCTTACCTTTCCAGGATGGTTATGCTGCAATACGGCCGCATCCTTTTTAAGATGAAAAGCGCTGGCCTGGGCATTATTGGTGTAGAAATAAAGGAGCCGAAACAGTTGTTATGGGAAACACCAGATCTCACAGCGCACTTGATTGGTCAACTGTCAAAAAAGCAGGTGGCGTACAGGTCTTCTTATAAGTCAGTCTTTTCTCAATGGAAAAAGAAGCCCAGAGCTGCTGAAAAAACATTTCAATTCAGCGCCCATGGCGCTTTTAAAAACACAGTTCGCTCCATAGGGTTATAATGTAGAAAATTGTTATCTGAACGGCACGTTATTAACAAGAATGGTCAATTATACCAGGGTTTGTATAGTCATGAAAAAATCTGGACTTTGAATCAGACTAAAATCGTACCATCCAAATGTCTAATCGTTGCATCCCTAGTCATGACCAGGTCTGCTCCCATCCGTTGGGGCTGCGTATAGCACGACCCTATATGCTGGCAGGCAATTGACCCTTCCACGTGTGAAACGGTCGCATCCCCTCAGCCACACCTTGCTCGATCTACAGCACTTCCTGAAATTCCTAACTTCTCCACCTGCAGAGGTTTTAAGCAAAGCAGTCAGTTTGCAGTAGAAATCTGGAGGGACTTCTATATTATTATAGGTTATATATCCATTGTGGGACAAATAAATATATTCCCTTTTTAAGGACCTCAACCAGTAGTAGGGAGCAGGTTACGAGGGTGTTGTTTGTTTCCAAAGCCCTTTGAGACTCCAATGTGATTAAGGGATATATTAATAAAACTTGTCTCCAAGGGTACTTGGAGTTACCGCATGGGTCACGAGACTTTCAGACTTTAATAATTTCCTGTATACATTGTGTAACTGTCCAAGTTTCCATGGAGATATCCACTGAGGTATCTGTTGTGGAGGGAGACTCATACAGACTGTTTATTTCGTTCTCTACCCCTCCTACCCCCCCACAGATCTGCTGAGGCGGCAGGAGGAGTTGCGGCGTATGGAGGAGATGCACAACCAGGAGATGCAGAAGAGGAAAGAAATGCAGATCAGGTGACCGTCCCCGTTTACCCCCCCCCCCACACACACCACACACACCACCCCTCTCTTCCTCCATTGGTTCTCGCCTGGCTGACACTGGCCTCGTCCTTATGTGTGTGTGTGTGAGAGCAGGCAGGAGGAGGAGCGTCGCAGGAGAGAGGAGGACATGCTCCGCAAGAGGGAGCTGGAGGAGCAGATGAGGCGGCAGCAGCGCGATGAGAACTACAGGATGGGCAACTTCATGGATAACGTGAGTTGGAGCTCCGTGACTGAGCTGCCACCATCTACTGATGTTTATTTAATTACTCTTCTTTTCCCAAATTGGAGCAATCTTGTTTTTATAGATGCATCACATGCAAATGAGTAGTCTGGCCTTTGACCCTTGTTCCACTAAGTATAATTTAGGATTGTTTTCCACTTTTTGTTTTTGCAGCTTTTTATTATCTGAATAGTTTCAGGTAACCGCTGATTTCAATTCTTAACATACTTTAAACTTATACATTCATGACTAGGATTGCACCAATAGATTAACAGGAGATCGGAATTGGTCGATTAATATTTAAAAACTGTGATCTGTCGCTTTTGCGGACTGAAAATAGGGAATCTGTATCGACCAAAATAAACAGATTGGTGCATCGCTATTCAGAACCACTCTGGTTCTCAACTTTGTTAGTAAAAATATCCCAGAATGGTGTTTGGGGCTTACATGTGTTCTTGAACCTTTCAGAGGGACATGAGGATGAACGCTGGTGGCGCTATGGGTATGGGTGGTAAGTACATTCATGTTTTGAACAACATGCGTTTTGATATGTGAAACAAATGACCATTAGCGAAAATTTGTTTTGTTTACTCTGATAAAGCGCGTGGCCGCACGCACCAAAACAAACTAACGAGAAAGAACAGACCAGGCCAAACAACGATGTTATAAAGCATGTTATTTTATGAAAGTATGATAGTGATACGACCATGTAAGGCCGCCGCTGGCTCAGCAGTCGACTGCGCTGTGCAACACGTACCTGTAGTTATAAATGGGCCCCGCAGACTAGTATTGACCGCACTACGTCCTGCCATATAAAGTTAGAGCAGGTTACCATCAGCAGCTCGTTTTAACAGAAATGGCATAAGTGACACTTACGTCAGGCCTACATTAACTAAGCTTTTGGTAACCGGTAACATAGCCAAACATAAACACAAATTTAGGCTAAATTCAACTCGCTTGTAGCTTATGCTCGTTTAATCATAGGCCTACATGAGTCGTCATTATTGTATGCTCGTTTTATCAGACTATCCTAAACTCACGAGCTTCAGTTTAAATTTGCGGTGAGGATCAGTCTGGAAAGCCTAGGAATCATTTTGAATGTGTCCGAGTAGCAAATTAACTTTCCAATCAGCGTCGTGTTTATGACTATACTGGCGTGGTCTAGGTGTGCCAACATCGAAAACTCCAAAACATTAGGTTGGCAAATTTTGGTTTCAGGACAATTATTTTGTCCTCGTTAATCGTTCCACTGAAATATGTACTTGATGTCCGACGAGCTACCAGCAATCTACCTGTACCTTCAGATATTGAGCACATAGTTTTTTTTCACCCATAAAAAGGAACCTTTTTGAATTCTGTCAGTCACCAACATTGACGTTTATTTGACTGATTATAGCCTAAATGAAAAGTCCCCAAAATATTGGAATCGCAACCAAGAATCGACAAGAACCGGATTCGATAAGCTGAATCGGAACCGGACTTGATTCAAATCAACCGTTACCCAACCCTAGTAGTCCTGTGTACCCGGCATAATACGGGTTTTATCTGTCTTTTTTTTCTTCTTCCGCTCTCTAATGTGTCATGTTGTCACTGTTAGACATGTCTTTTGGTGGGCCCACCCAGAAGTTCCCCATGGGCTTTGAGGGACAACAGAACATGGCAGGACCCTCAGCCAGTGCCCTGATTAACGAAATGGTAACGTATTCCGCTTCATGGCAGAGTGCTAGTTGATTGTAGCGGTAGTTTGTGCTTGGGTAGGGCTTTGGGGTGGGGGTTCCTGCAAAGGCCTCCAGTGTGACTACGTCTCCTGTGGCGGATGCCAGGTAGCAAGGCTTCTTCTGCCTGCAGCCTGTTGTGTGGCAGAGCTGTGGTTTGTGAGCGTCGGGCGTGTTCCCGAAGTCATCAGGAGGTTGACGTTGTTTGACGTCTGACCGTGTGCTTCTGCGACCGCGGCGAGCCAAGCCCCCTAAGTTCGATCGCCAGAATCCAGCTGCTTTCCAGCTGAAAAACTGTCTCCGTGCACTAATAATAATAATGAGGATACTGTAATTGTATGATGCTGTCGAAAGCCTTCGGCATGGCTGCATAGTGTTGCAGGATTCCACATCTGTAGTGGGACGCTATTGCAAGACCTGTCTCCTGTGAACCGGACAGGCACTTCTCCTGGCAAGAGCAAAAATGGCATATCACTTCATTTTTGATTATTTTCCACTTTCATTTTCTCTAATTTCACATCGTGTGGAAATTGATTATTCGCCTTTTGCAAAACTATACTTACACACTGTGCCAACATGCCCATTCACACGCTCTCATTTCAAGGGGTGCACGTGGTCTGAAGTGGAATTGGGGAGTATTTTTTTGGGGTGGCAATGTGAAATCTACTCTTTTGCAAACAGACTTTGTGACCTTAGAGCTACAGTTTTACCTTCTGGACAAGAAGCCAGTACTTCTATTATTTTTTTCTTAACTTGTATTGTAATCAATTATTTTAGTGCAAGTTGACAGTTTAATTTATGATTTTGAAAGCACAATCATTGTGCATATCACTATTAAACTGATGGGGGCTGGCATAGCCAATGTTGTTTTTGATCTACGTTTTTAAAATACTTAAAATACGTTTTGTCTTGAACTATTTTTAAGCTTTACTACAACATTAAAGTTGTGCATTTAGAAAATTAAAATTTTTTGTATCTATTAAAGTTAAATATGTGCCTGATTTCATAAAGCTTCCTATTTCTAGGAGTTGGTTGTAACTGTGATGATCTTTTCTTCTTAAAAGTATAAGAATAACAAAGATAAAAGCCATTCACCAAGTGTATTTAAGTGAACTGCCAAACTCTAAATTCTACTGATTTGGTCATGCAGGGATCACTTATGGTTTTTCTTATTTTTACACAATAGTTTTGGTTCATTCCTTGCTCAAACTACTATGGGCAATATAATAATATGAATATGGGCCCAGTTATACAGTAATTCTGCACCATAATGAAAAGTGATCCCACAGAACGCATTTTGTGTAGTGGGGCATCTTATTTAGCTGTCAAGCGTTTAATCTTTTTTTTTTTTTTTTTTTTTTTTTCGATTAAATTGCTCACTTTTATGTTAATGCGATTAACAAACCGCATACCTGTTTGTTCTTTAAAATACAAAAATTTGCATAAAGTCAGCAATGCATATCTAGTTATAAAATATATATTAGATATTAAATGGATGTTTAACAAATACTTTCTATATTTGCTGACTTTCACTAACACAATTTTAGTGTAATTAAGAGATAAGTTGAAAATATTTTTTTATGCTTTTAAAATTTATTTTAGCACGGCTAGCTAACTGCCTACTGTGCCAGTCACACACACTATACTCTGCGCCAGAGGATTGGTTTTCGTTGCTTTAAACTGCTTTATTTGGAAAAGGCAGTGCAATGTGCCTTGCTTTTTGGAACCGGAAAAGTGCGTCCTGTGGGATCAGGGCCAAACTCAGATGTATAAAATTAACAATCGACCACAATTCTGTGGTGCCAAATGCAAATACAGTTACAACACCATTGTTTTCCTAGATGGTTTTGACTTTCTAAAATTTGTATTTTTAGAAAACGTATTAGTAGGTACCTATTAGCCTAATTGCAGTAATTTACCTTAAGATATTTCACTGGTACATACTGTAAGCTTAATATGCAATGAATACATTATTTTAATTCTTACACCATTTGCTACACAAGTCGTGTCAATTCATGTCAACATTTTAGTACACTTTGATGGTCAATGCACCATTAAGATAAAATTGGTTGTTAACCTTGACGAAATTACTATTCTTCTTAACCGTTGCCTGTGGATTGTACCATGACACTCCACTGGTCTTCAATCACAAAGTTGTAATGTGTTCAGTTTGACACGTTTGAGGCTGTTTAGCCTTCATTGTTATTGATGCTCCTGTTAAGCTGGTTTGTGTGATAATTTAGGTGGAAGCAGTACAGTGTGGAGAGTCTTATGTTTTGTGCATTATTTTCATTCAAATGTGGTCCCCTGCTGTGTTGTCAATTGGATCTTTCTTAGGATCCTTATGATATTAAAGGGATTAACTTGTGTTCCGTAGCTAGTTTAACGAAGCACCTTCATCTGCCAATCAATATAGTTCACGTCTCATTTTATCTCTAGTGTCTTGTTAAACTGCAGTATTTTTCATTATCACACACATATACCCATTATTACAAATTATTTGGCAATATAATTGCATAAATTACTATATATGCTTTCCTGAAAGCTGTTATGTAAATAGGAAATTCTTTAAACATAGCATGTCTACACATTTTGAACTATTCTAGTTATTCTAGGGTGCAATGGACCTTTTGCCAGAAGCAAGTTAGACGGGTCTGAGCGGGTCTGTCGGACATCTAACCCACATGGCTCTGAGCGGACCATAATATCAGAGACGCCTTTAACATCCACACATCAAACATTATGTCAGTAACGATGAGAAAAATCAGGAAACTGCAGGATTTGGCTATCTGATGGCTTTAGTTTCTCTTATCTAGTAGCCTACTATTCTATAAAAATAAACATTTACTGCAGCCTATTGCTAGGGTCCGTAAATCCCCATGGCGAACACCTTTCAAAAAAAAAAAAAAGATATACTCACTAGTAATATGATTGTTCATCTCACTGTTAAGATGAAGACAGCTGTCCCCTTAATTTTAGATAATAATTCTCAATGAGAAATATTGCTGCAACACCTATCAGAATTAAGGTGAAGTGAAACTATTCAGGCAGCAAACGCCTTTTGTTTCGGACGGACGACTGAGGGGTCAATACGGTAGCAGTTAGCTATCGGGTAGACTGTGACAAACTATTACATTCTTCTGGTTACTATGTGTAACTTTTAACAATGTAAAATGTATACAGTTTAGTAATTATTACTGTCCCGTGATTTTGCGTCCATATCCATAGCATAGTTTTTTTTTTTGAGTGGCTTCAGGAAATGTAAAGATCTGTAGGCAGGCTCTAGCTGTCTGTCCCATAAATAACATCGTTTTAAAATATTTACAACAAATGTATATGTTTAAAATGAACAGATGTGATGGAGAAACAGTAAGTCCAGTTGATTTGATTCTTGTTTATCCGACAGTGCGGCGCATAGCAACATTTCAACAATCTTGTTAGTCAGGTTGCCTGTCAATCACTCTGGCGAAAGGTCCATTGGTGGGTGTGATTTACTCAAGTCCTCATCTAAGCTCTTTATATCTCCTGGCAATAACACCATGACACCAGCTGTTGTTTTTACAGTGCTTCAGCTCTAGCCAGTAGTGAAGGGTGTAGACCAGGCATTGGCATGCGGTGGGAGAGGACCTAGGGGGGCACTCACTAACGAAAGCATTACCCTTTTTTCCTTCTCCGTATGTAACCTGTGGCTCCCGTGGACCTTCATATGGGAACGAACGGTACCTGGGAATGTGTCTCCTGCTGGTTGTGTTGTCAATCTGCTCGCAATCTTAAAACACACACACACACGTACACACACACCCCCCTCCCCTGCTTGTGTGGACATGAACTGACCAACCCCCGGCCACCTTATTTTATCCCCCACCTCCCCATCTAATTGACCCCCCACAGCGCAATGAGCGCTTTCCCCAGGGCGGTCCCAGGGGCATGGGTCCCAGCAACCCCAGCTTTGGCAGGGTCCGCGAGGAGTTTGATGGGCCGGCCAAGAAGCCCCGTTTTTAAAAAGAATAATAATTATGATACAAACAAATGAATAGCTGCACGGGGTCACTATCCCCGGCTGTGATTCTTGTGTAGTTCCTGTAAAACGAGGCCGTTGGTTGTTGTATTTCAGTTTTTCACATTTTAGCCTGAACACTTAATTTTATGGCAATTTCAATATTTTCCTTTTATCTTTGTTTTTTATTTTGTATTTTGAGTAGTGGAGAAATAGCAGTCACGCATGTGACCTTAGTGCTACCTTGACATGTACTTTCTTATTTACAGTTGTGTCATGCTGTGAGTCGTCGTCGTCATTTGACAATTGTAACATTTCCTCACCTTTCTATCTATGGCGTGTTTTGTGCCATAAGTTTGAAGTAAAAGCATGTATTACAATAAAGACATTAATGGGTTATACCGAAAAAGGCTTAAATTGGTTCTATTGAAGGAATGAACGTCGCTCGTCTATACATTAACATTGATTCAACAAGTGTGACCAGAGGGTCTTTTATTCTACGCAACATGGATACATTTGCTTTACACACATGCATGTAAAAAAAAGTCACATGGTCAACCAGAAAGTGGGCTGTTGTGGCCACATTTGAGTTATAAAGTATTCTCATACAAGCTTGTGTTGTACCTCCTAATAATACTTTGTTGGGTTTAATACTGGTTTATTAAAAATCATGTTCGTAAGGTATACAATAATTTAGTGGTGAGCTTGACTTTATTTAATTTTTTTGTCTGTTTTCAGGATATTTCTGAGTTTTTCATCTTAGAGTCCCAATTTGGCCATGGCAGGGCATGAAAAATGTTTTATATTGTATTAAACACTTGGAAAATGTACTTGTACTACTCAGTGCATGGGAATTTTAGGAAAGGAGCCTTTAAATCATTTTTAGCATAGAACCTGATGAAAGCTTTATAGTCTTTAGTCCAGTTGTAATGGCCAGCTGTTTAATTGGTTGCATTCGCTTTGATCATTGCCAGAATACCATATAGGCTAACCTTTTTAGTTAAGCGATCAAATATTCAAAAGAGGGCATCCTGCGATAACGTTTATAATGCACGTCAGACCGCAATAGATTAGGGATGGCACCGATACGATACTGAAATTGGAAATCTGTCCGATACTGACTATGGGGCTGATGCAATTAAATTAATTTACATGTGTAGGTCTACTGTCAAACCAGCCATGCCTAACCTACCCAGGCCACACTATCAGCAGCAGTTTTCTAAAATGCATCTAAGTCCTAAAATAGATATTGGCTGTCATTTACTTTGCAACTTAACTTAAAACTTAATTTAACACTGGGATTGGTACTCTGTACCGGCCGATACCCAAAGTGCCGGTATCTGAATCGGGCCTGAAAAAACTATCGTGCCACCCTACAATAGGTAGTCTACAAGGTAGACTTTAGATAAATAAAAATAGGCTAACTAACTAGGATTAGGTTCTTGACATTTTTTTTTTTTGTTGCTGAAGCACACCCAAATTGGAAAAAGAAATTTGGATTATTTTCAGAAATATTATCTTTTTTGAGTCACCTGATTCCTGAACTTTTTCCTTGGCATGAATAAATGCATTACACTGAATGTGGACCTAGCATCTTCAAATGAAACCTAGGCTACATGAATGCAAATGCAGACACGAAGATATTAATGTAGCCTATTCATTGTTAGTCACATTTCTGACTTGAAAGCATCTATATTTACATTTTATATTCCCCTAAAGGTCTGAAAGTATCACCCCTGGTTTTCATTGTGGACCAGATTGCCAGAAGATGGGGACTATAACTACATTTGGAAGCACTAGTTGTAGTTTATTATAGTTAATGGTGAATTTGTACATTTGTCAACACGTTGGGCCTAGAAGTCCCAAACCTTTTTTTTTTTTTTTTTCCATTCCCAGTCTGACCCTGTTAACTAGGGTTTGCCAACCACCTATTTGTCTTCAGATTGGTTAACTTTAAAACAGTCCAACCCCATCTTTAGGTTGGAGATCTACAGTAGCCAGATCTTGAAGGCAACCATAGACTAGCTGATAATGACATACACAAATGCACCAAGACAACTGAGGACGCGTATGTTGCGGCTCATATTACCTTGTGGTTAGTTGGACACACAGAATAACTTATGTGACAGACTATCACCTCAGTTTCTGTATTATGTACAACATGCAGATGTAAACACTGATTATGAAGTTGAGGCTAACATTGCTGCAGTGGACTTGGAACACTACTGTGATGATGGATTCCCAATGCTTTCTTATAGTATGTCTTGCTGAGAGTCCTGATTTATGGACTAGTTTACTAAATTTTTCCACTTCAGTTTAGCAGCCCAGATGAGTTGTAAGAGATATTTAGATGGAGATATATGTATATAATTTCCCCCACTTAAAACATTGGCATTCCAATTTTCTAAATTAATTATTTGATGACCAATTTCATTAAACTTCTCAAGAGAGCTGCTTTTCAAATAAAACAATTTTTTTTACATGATTTAGATTACTGATAAGTACATTAACCAAACCGTAAGTGACTAATTTTGAATATTTGCATTAAACCTGTTAGTTTTGGATAAGCCTGCATTACTACTGCCCTATTATAGCTCTATAGAATTAGATTCAGTCAATGTATTGGCTATTCAAATTGGTAAAACTGGATGTAGTTAGAAAATTAAATAGAAAAAAATCTGTATTTTCAAAACAGAAAATGAATAAATCTAGCCTGGAAGTTTCAAATTATCTAGTGCTAAATAAAGTAGTGAGACTGTCATAATTTATTGGAACAAGACAGCAGCAATAATTAATCAATTGAAACCTGTAATGTTATGTCTTGTGTGTTGGTGTTGTGTACATTCTTCCTTTAACAGGTTTGACCATCTTTAAAGCTGTGTGAAGGAATTTCCTACCTTGAAATCCAATATAAGTTACCCAGATGTTTAATTTAAATTGTTCATATAAGTGAACAGATCTTGGGTGATTGGCTTACCATCTTCCCTTGACATGTTGGCCATTTGTATACTGCCAGTGTTGGTGCAAAATATTATTTTGCAGCCTATAAAGGCACTTAAAAAGTGCACATATGAACAAGCATGCCCCCTATCACCAATATTGACCTATGCTGTAGCGTTTAGTGCCGATAGAATGAACTAAATTGTTCTTAGTTAGATTGTTCTTAGTTAGATCACTTATAAATACAATGACTGGAGTAGCCTATCCTACTTTTCCATAGTGTTTTTGCAGATTCAAGGATAAATGCACCATACATCAGAGTGAAGTAGAACAGCCGAGCTATTGGTACTCCTGCTCAACAGATTTAAGGAATCTTTGTAGTTTGTACCAAAAAGTCTAATAGAAAATATGCAGGTCTTACTCAGCTGCCTGCTCCTGTCTGCAACCTACAAAGACCTACTGTTGGAGAGAATGGCGTGCGAGCGTGCATGCATGTGGGGGTGTGCATGTGCATCCTACGTGTCTGTGGGTACGTGAGGGGTGCAGTAGTTGCTGTTGGCCAGCTTGTCGCAGACAGGCTGCCCCATGCTCCAGTAAAGGCTCTCCTCTGCGTTTGGGTTACTTTGAGGATGAGTAGAGAGGACTGTCTGTAGAGCCGGGAACACTTGTTGGCACGGCAGCCAGAGGTATGCTTACACAAATCAGCTGAACAGTTAAGGTAAGTGTCCCATCCATGTTTAAGTTTGTACAGACCCACATTCCTTCTCTCCCTTCCCCGACCCCTCCCAACTTGACAATAGCTGGTATATTTTCTGTCACTCCAAGATGAAGGTATGCTGAACAGGGCTTCTGGCATCACACTTGAGAAAAATGGATTCACAGTGCAGCTATTTTCCCTCTACCTTGTGTGGACTTGTGGCAAACTTTTTTTATTTTGT
This sequence comes from Typhlichthys subterraneus, assembly GCA_027564835.1. Lineage (NCBI taxonomy): Eukaryota > Metazoa > Chordata > Actinopteri > Percopsiformes > Amblyopsidae > Typhlichthys > Typhlichthys subterraneus. The sequence continues at coordinate 19,691 of JAODUH010010616.1, forward strand.
TTAGCAGGTGCAAATACTGAAGGAGTGCGTGTGTGTGGGACTATCGTACTTGGATGTTCACGGTCAACGCCACATAACGAGTTTGTACAGTTTGTGTGTATAGTGGATGGCTGAGTCACTGGTTCAATGTGTTGGGCGTGAAGTGTAATTACTTTGGCAATAGTTTGTAATGTTATATAACATACTTCATGTGTTTCTTGTGCATTTGTTAATGGGTTGGTCTGGGCAGCAATGGACTTTTTATTTTTTTTCTGATATGACTATAGATTATATCAGGAGCTGTCGGTGGAGTTTGGTTTCATTTGGGCCCTCTTGCCCAGTAACCTTGACATGCATGATTGATTGTTGGATACAAGTCCATCTTGGTAGTCATCCATTGGAACTGTTTTGAAAAGGACAGGAACTTTAAAAAAATAATTTACAGTTAAACAATGACAGATGGGTTATTCAATTACGTTTTCAAGTTTCTTTCGCTATCTCACTTAAATCACACCCGTAGCTAGGGCTGGAAAATAATTCAATATCAATATATCACGATAAAAAATGTATATTTTTTTCAAACTATGATTTTTAGTCCGATATTTCGAAAAGCTATACATTTCAGAGAATTTGTCATTGAATGACAGGCGCAGCAGTCAGTTGTATTCAAGGCGAATGAAAACTGTGATGAATTCCACTACATTCAGTGCCAAGCATTTGTTTACACGTACCAAACTATTATATTAACTCTCACTTAACAGCAAATGTAACACAAGCTAAATATTGCCTATTATGTCAGCTTCCTACACTAACAGTCAATCACGTTTTGGGTGGAATTTAGCTACCTCAATCATGGGATCAGAGCGAGTCACATGCACGCCAAAACGCTACCGACACCTACTGGCAGACATAGTCTTCATAAATTATCAATAATAGAAAGAAAATAACAGTTAAGAGTTTTGTTCATTTATTTTGACTGATTTCCTATTTATGAAGGCTGAAAAATCTATTGAAAATGTATTTGCATCTTTTTTCATTGCTAAAATGGTTTTATAAGATTTTATAAGACTTGGCAAATGTATTTTTCAGAAGTTTCTATATTCTGTTGTGGGCATTCTTGGCGATATTTCTGAGGCTTATATTGTTCACATTGATATCGGAATTATATCGTATCGACCTAAATGAAGAAATATATCGTGATATAAATGTTGCCCATATCGTCCAGCCCTACCGTATAATTACCATGCTGATTGCGCAGTTCAGTTGTTAGACTGTCGCAAGGATTTCAAGCTCTCAAACTGATTTTCACGGTGAAGTCAAACTGAAGCTCGTGAGATCAGGATGGTCTCATCAAGCCCAGTGCTTTGTTGCAACTAAATATTTGATGACTGACCAAAATCATGCAGTTTATAAAATACTTAATACTGCTCTGAAAAGACTGCATGTGCACGTAGAGTTACTATCTCACCTGATCCTAAAGCTAATGGAACCTGGGTCTGTCCCACTCGGGACGCTCTCTACCCCCGTGTTGGCATTATTAAAATGTCTAGCCGTGCTGGCAGAATGCCAATGGAAAACAAGACTTGTGCTTTCTGAGCAAGTATAAACAGCCTGTTTTTAAGTGTATTCATGTATCTTTGGAAAGAATATTCTTGTGAATCGGTTGATGCAAACCGTTTCAACATCACAATGCGGACAAAATGTGTCTTGTTACATTGGCAAAGATCCAGATGATCCAATCCAGTCAAATAATTAGTTCAAAATACATTACATCGATATTTACAGACTGCTGCTTCATTATTTCAGACATGTCTACTTAATGCATTATTCACATGTAAATGATTCCCTTTATAGTTCTACAAAATGGTGGCGACACACTGCTGCTTTGACATCTACACTGACCCCGAAGACTGTGCACAACCGAGGGTTGCCAACCACGTTCTGCCATTGAAAGGCAGAGCCCATCCCTCTTCCACGTGAACCAGATTAAATCTGAATGAACCAGAGAGTTTGAAGACATACGAATCGTGTAGTCAATTGGGAACACGATTGTGGTAATGTGTCCATAATATTTATCAGTCAATGAATGTAATTTGGGAAAAGAAGAATAAGCATTAGTGTTACCTATAAGATGAGACTAGATCCATGCATATGCTCCAAATGGTTCAAGAACGGCTTTCAATTTACATTGGGTATGTTTTGGAAAGGTTTTTAGGCACGTTTAATTGAGTGACAGCAGGGTAATATAAAATGAAAAGGGTTGGTTAACTTGGCAAGCTAATCCGACATCATTACTGATCTATTATTTATAATGGCATGTTTGAGCAAAGGCTTTAGTCAACACTGCAAAATAAGTGTTTCAACAAATGTATACAATATTAATAATATTTATTATAACTTATTAATAAGTTAAGTGCATGTGCAGGTCTGTTCCTCTTGCCAAGTTCTCAGTCAATCCGCTTACATGTTTCCACACAGTCTTACACTAATACAGTAGCTGATAAACTACACAAGTGATTTAGTCTATTTATTGCATCAAGGCAAGAATGGCCCAATTCAACTAAACTGCTGAAACACTGAGGCAACAACACTTCTATTTTATAATATTCCCATGTCATATCAACAAGAAAATAGCTACCGTCAGCCAAACGATATCAACGCCGTATGGAACCGCGTAGGCTATGGTGTGCAGGCAACTATAATGCGTCGGAGGCAACCAGTGCATGCCAGACGACAAGTAACACAAACTAGGGGGAATGGCCTTGCTCTGCGTTTAGTTACTGGTAGGCCCTGATTACAGACGCGTCGCTAGAAACTCGTCGCCAGCAACACCCTTGTTTTCCCATGGTACGGCACGCCTGACGTGCTCTTATCTTGCGCACTGCTAGTCAATGTCATACCTGGCCCCGGCAGCCAATCTCTGATTGTTGCCGTAGACAACCCGACAGAACACAGTCGCAGCATTGTGAAATAACCGACAAAGGAACGCATGATAGTCTATAACCTGAATGCTACCCCAACACAAGTGAAAGCAATCAAAATGTCTGGGGTGTGCTTGTGACACAGCACTGGCGAGAATGGATTTGAATTGTCCAATGAGGTCATTATGCCCCATTTGCAGGTATAGCGGTTTACTCACCAGTCATTTAGAAGCTTTGAGTCGGCATCAAGCATAATCCATTTACGGTTTCTACTCTTCTGCGTCTCCAGGGCATTTAGTGACCGGGCTGTAAGTACGTCATATATGAACAAACTAGGCTATAGTTTCACTAAAATTGGTGTGTTTAACTGCGAAACACCTATAATTAATGTTTTATAGCCTATGCCTTGAGCAAATTACGATATATGCATTCAGTCCAGACTTCACTTGTGCAATAAAAACTTTCTATAACCTGGTTAAAAAATATTCAACAATTTATAAGCGAAAGGGTTTCAAGCATAGCTCCATTCTTATAATGTCCATGAGTATCTCTAAGCATGCTTCTCTTGAGGGCTGCAACCTCTGAGAGCTAGTGACTCACTTTGCCTCCAAAGTGGAATTACAAGGGTAATGACCGGACAAAGCTGAAAAGATCTACAATGCAGTACATACAGGTCTTTGACATCCTCAAAACTAATTTCTTATACCTTTTTGATTAATATTTTTTGTTTTAAACTAAACATATAATGCGTTGCACCTTAAGTCTTCATATTCTAGAGTAAATAACTGCATGTGTATTTAGGTGTTTACTCCTACATAATTCACTGAGAAATGTGTGTGACGTTGTTTAAATATTCCCTTTAACTGCCTCTAATGGTTAAACACTGCAATTCTTATTCAGATATGGAACCGGCAGGTTGAAATCTTATGTAGATTTATACCCTCGTTGGGTTTTCATTCTCAGGTCTTTGGCTTTGCTTTGGCCCGTCAGTTTTGGGGTTTATGTATACCACATCTCACCTATAGATATAAAATGCGGCTGTTGGGTCTTAATTGAAGATGTTGGCTCTTTTGAGAAAAAGAAACTGCACATTTGTTTCTAAATCGAAAATAAAATACATTGGGCACAAAATGGCTGGCAGCAAGCACATAATATTTCAGATACGTTTTCTCTCAAACATCTGTACCTAATCAATCAATCTTTATTCATATAGCACTTTTCATACAAATTCATGTAACACAAAGTGCTTCACACTACGTCATTAAAAACAATGACCTACTCTAATGTGCTGGCAACAGAACCATACGTTGGTAGCGTAGCTCTTAAATAAGTCAGCACTGACCTCAGGATATTGTTTGGCTGATCAATATACCTCAGTCTGAAGCATTTAAAGTGACTATGGCTTTCTGCCACGAGCTGTTAACACTGAACACTAGCGTCTCAGACTAACGACCAACACACAGCATGTGTGGCGTCATTATCTGCTCAGAACACTATTACTCCACTATGTCCTTACAAAGAAGCTGAATGTTTAATGCCGTATTGTTTAGAATATCGTGCATATACTGTAGTATTTAAAAAAAAATTATAAAAAAAAAGTTATTTTAAGGAGGTCATTGTGTAGAGGCAAGAGCTCGATGTGTGCAGTTGTGGTTTTAAAAATGATTCTGTGAACTCTGTAGTTCACAATCAGTGGCTCTCTACATCTTTATGTAAGCTGTACTCTCTCTCTCTCTCTCATATGCTGTATTCTCTCGTACCTTGTCCTCCCAGTGACCAGCCACCCATTTTGTAAAGAGTACTCGGGACTGTGGCAATACCTTTTTGGTGCCTTGTACTGTCATAAGACTTGGGTCTGTTGTACCTCAGCTTCTGTGTAACACAACTACATGTCGAGCATTGTAAGGGTTTCAGCTCTTTAGGGGGCTGTCAGCATGTTTGTCTGCACTGTGATCCATTGTCTCAGGTCACTTCTACTGATTGGGCCCAATCAAATCCATCTATTTTCTGCTTTCGAGTGTGATGCCAGAACCTACCCTCTTGGCCTCGACTGGGGAGGGCGGGGCTTAAGCTCTGCTCCACTGTTGAAGCAAGGTTACTGTTCTGTAAAGGTGGCAATGCCCTCTTAGTAGGTTGCTGCAGGTATCACTACCGGTGCCAAGTCACGTTCCAAGACGGGCTTGTCGCGCCTTGTAACAGAATCTGCTTCCCCCGAAGTTGGCAAGAGATTTGAACGTTGCAGTTGGTCACCCACTTGTCCGATGTCCTGCCGTTTCAGAAACGCCTACATCTGGGCTTCTGGGCAGCTTCTTTTAGAACATGAAACCTTCTGTATTTGAGCTTTGTTGTTAACACTACCCATATCACGAAATAAAGGTTTCGTGCACACACAGAAGTTAGGCTAAATATTAACACATTCACACACACAACAAACACATCTAACAAGGTTGTAACATCAGTATCGTAACCAGAAAAGCTCAAGAAATGTAAAATGCTTACATTTGCACTATTGGTTTACTCTGCACAAGTGACACTACATCTGCATACACCCCTTCTGTCACTGTGCCATACTTCCATTAGTAGTAGTCCTTGACCTGTTCATTACTGAGGTCTCATTGAGTTTCTCTCGCCACAGGATCCTCAGGTGATTGGCGAAGGCTTATAATCAACATCCGGTCTGAATAAGGTAGCTATCAGGTGCTATGTAGACCTCCTCTATCTAATAGAATGTTGCATATTAAGTGCTCAGTGATTAATGGAATATTTGGTTCTGGTTTTGTTTATTGTTTCCTCTTGCAGGTGTGCTGAAGTCTGATAGAATTTCGAAGGGGTCCCCGGCTGAAATCTCGTGAACCTGCCTGTTATTATGAAGCATAGGTTAGCAGTTCTGATATTGAGGTGTCTTTTTCTCTGAATGGTCACATTTCTGCCAAAGCACACCTATAAACAATTGCAGAATGAAGAGCCTACATTATATACCGCCTATTGTATAACATTAATACTAACTACATAAATGTACACTTTGTTGGCATAATGTCTTTAAAAATGCATGTTTCCATACTTTAACTATACACCTAGTAAGACAATGTTCTCTCTACTTTCAGGTCTGAAGGTACCAGGAGCTGTTCAACAGGATGCAGTAGTGGATTTTGTAAAAACTGTATATAAAAATATGTATATATTTTGTCACTTTTTAAAATGTATTTATTTTTAACAAAAAATATTTAAAATAATAAACAAATCATACTTGATCTGATGTGTAATTGTGTGGGTTTAGGCTAGCTCAAATTCATTGTAACTAGTAACCTAGTGGATTACTGCAGATAGAACGTAATTACAAGCAGAATGCAGAAATCGGCTACAAATGTAAAATTGTTTAATAAATGTGAACATAAGTAGGCTGTATTTTGTAGATGATGTAAAGATGAGAAACGGTATGCAAATCCACTATATAGACTATAAAAACTTATAATCTCTCTAATAAATATTAAAACTAGTCAGGATACAGGCTACTCGAGATTCAGTCGAATACGCGGTTACTGTTGAGGGCAAACAAGGTTTCCTCTGCTTCAAAACACCTGCATTGTGAGAACGAGAAGCTCGGTTGTCGGCCTTGGAGGAGGTCCAGCTCAGCGGCGATCGAAAACTGAGAGGCCAGAAGACATTGGCCGACAGCGGCTGTCAGTTTTGTCTGACTTGCCGCAGTTAGGTTACAGACATGACGGATTAATGATTAATTGACTAGCTTCACTTTCCTCACTAAACAAAACGATTAAGCTATTATTAAATTAAATGTACATGACCAACCGTGATGTATAGGCAAATTTGATATATTGAAGATACAGCCTTTAATCAAACGATCCATCTTCTCCCGCTTATCTGGAGTCGGGTCGCGGGGGCAGCAGCTCCAGCAGGGGACCCCAAACCTCCCATTCAAGAGCCACATTATCCAGGTCTGACCGGGGGATCCCGAGGCGCTCCCAGGCCAGTGTGGAGATATAATCTCAACGTCTCCTGGGTCTTCCCCGAGGCCTCCTCCCAGCTGGACATGCCTGGAACACTTCCCAAGGGAAGCCGTCAAGGGGCATCTTTACCAGATGCCAGTACCACCTCAACTGGCTCCTTTCGATGTGAGTTAGCTGAGCTGCTCACCCTATCTCTAAGGGAGAAGCCAGCCACCCTCCTGAATAAAACCTGTTTCGGCTGCTTGTACCCGTGATCTAGTTCCTCCAGCCATGACCCTTAATGACCATATGTGAGGGTAGGAACAAAATGTGCAAAGCTTATTCGGTATGATTGTCTACAGTCTTAAATTTCAATTTGATTATCGTTAGTTGAATAGGCGACATTCTAATAAGCTTATATAGTCCTCTGCAGCCATATCTTTTTAGGCTATTTTGAAAGCATATCTTTGACATGCTTATAGCTCATTTATAGGCCTAAACAAGTAGCAATATAGCCCTACATTATGCTATATAGGCTACAACGCATGGAGTGACTGCACCTGCCGGGCAGGAGTTTGGAAAAGATTTATAGGTAATAAATAACATAATTTGGCATAATTAAATGTATTTGCATGTTGAAATATTAGTGTATTTTGTTGCCAAAAAACATTAAACGTCCAGACCATAAATGCTCAACTGAGCCATCCCAGAAGTCACACTCACCAGGTAAACCATATTAAACCCTGTTGGGACGGAAGTAATGGCCTATATCGTCATCCCCCTGTTCGCATACCACCTGTTCCCCCCGTTTGTAAGATGAACCTCGGAAGAGGGAAAGGGAGAGAGATGGGGGCGAAGAAGCGGGTGCCATGATCCACGATTCACCTAACCGCCGCGATGCATCATTAATGGGGACACACATGCATCATTGATGGCATCCGCAGGCTACTGCAACAGTAGTCCATACCTACCAGTACCACACAGCATCGGCCAACGTTTTTTTTCTTTTCATTTTGTGTTTGGAACAATTACAGTAGGAAGGACATCGGTTCTATATGAGCGGCGGCGGTGGACCCGCACCTCCCCTGGGCCCCGGCTTGGACAAGGGCGGGGCGTGCCACGACAGAATCATGCCCAGGAGCAGGGTCTTGGTCCACACCTTGCTGCTGTCCAGCTCTGTACTCCCACTGGCGGGAGGCGGCGGGAGCAAGGTGATCAGGAGCCCGGTCCGACTGCCTTCCCTGCCCGCATCAGCTACTGGCCCGCGCAGGCGGCAGACCGCGGTGGCGCCTCTTATGTAAGTTGCGCTATTGCTGCGGATTACACAGTAGTTACATACAAGAGAAAGTATTGCCTAGTAAACACTGCATCACACATACGGTCTACCCATATAGGGTATACCCTGCATGGTCGCACTGTTTACACACTAAAAAGTGTTTTTTCAACCCAATCGCTGTGTTTGGGCAGTTGGGTTATTATTCTGGGTTATTTTAGTGATTGCTGGGCTGCAGCTGGATACAGTTGTTTTCAACCCAGCAACTGTTGTTAGTGGACTTGAGGGTGAGGGACAACACACAAAGCAATAGCCTATAATATTTAAAATGTAGTGATTTAGTTTGGTTTGCTGCCAAACTAAATCAAACAGGATTTCATTATAAAGTGGGTAATATTATAATGAGGTCGGCAGGTTTTGTGGCCAAACTGTATGAAAAGAATCAAGTAACGATGATTTTCTTTTTAAATAAAAAATATTGTTCATATAAATCCATATTTTGTATTGGAAGATGTCGAGTTCTCCAAACAACTCAACTTTTGTCTGCATATTTCCGTAAAACCCGGCCATTGTAGTTTTTCAGTCAGCAACTTTAAAAAGGCGATGGAGACTGCAAAGCTTTGCACTCATTGCCTTTAGTCTTCAGGATTCGCTGCAACGGCCTCTTCCATCGCAATGAATAATAAATGACGAATTACGCAGGCCAAAGCTAAATCTGGCCTTGGCAAGATAGAAAACACTTGTTTGCGTGAGAGAGAACATCCTTACTGAATCTGGTGTTTTAGTTCACTGGAATGTCAACAAGAAAATGACCAGAGTTTATTTCAAAAATCTACATATAATTTCACTATTATTTTATTAGCTGCTAATATACAGACTGTATCTAAAATGTAATGCACATTAGCAGACACGTGACAAACCCCATATCATTAATTTGTAGGCTGCTAAAAGCAAAGACACACACACACACACACACACACACACACACACACACTACAACACACACAATTATTAACTCTACAGGTGACATTTTAACTTCTATACAAAGGGTATTATTTATACCTAAGGTGTAATCATTGATTTTGGAACTCAACATCAAAATAAACACAATCAAGACTTATAGGCAAGTTGGCAACCCACTAAAACAATGAATATCCACATCATCAATCTCTCTCTCTCTCTCTGTCTGTCTCTCTGTCTGTCTGTCTGTTTACATTAGATCCCAAACTAGTCCTGAGTGCTCGTCTCAGGTGGAATTACCCTGGCATGTGTTCTATCTTTGGCCCAGTTTGATAGCCACAACTGGGCCACCCAGCGGGGCCACTTCCCCCCCGCAGGCTCCTGCCACGGCCCAGTGGGCCGTAAATCTCAGGTGTGCAAGCCGATCCCTGGCCGTCACACCAGAGCACCCGGCGGCACAGCTTTGGTGCCGCCGGAGGGGGTTCACCGGGGTGAGAGAGTGTAGAGTTCTCTCTCTGGAGGAGAGGGGGGTGGGGGGGTGGGGGAGGAGAGAGGGGTAGAAACCCGAGTGAAGTGATGACATGCTGCGCACACACACACACACACACACACACACACACCTCTCAACAAAAAGTAGTGCTCCTGTTAAAGGTGGCCTCAATACACTTTGTCATATTTAGCAACTCAGGTCTTGCATATCATCCCAGAGGGTCATTCAACGATATGTTTAATAAACCCAATGTACCGCCCCCCC
>JAODUH010010631.1:0-29516 GCA_027564835.1 Typhlichthys subterraneus
TAACACAAACTAGCATTTATTTGCAACATATGAATTCCCACTGAGATTCTGTTTCATAGCAACCAAAGCGTCTCAGCGGATAAAATGCTGCGCTTCCAAAAACGCTTCCTAGCGCTGTCAGTTGGGCTTTTTCAGCAGAGCGACCGGCGTTTTCAGCCGCGGAAAAAAGCTTTGGTGGACACGCGGCCTTAGGGTAGTCGGTTTGTTGTATACCTTTATCTCCTGGATCTGGTTGTCCAGTCCTCCGATGTCTGCGTATGTTTCTTGGGGGGCCTTCTCCACCTTCATGACTGTCACCAGGGGGTCGGTGTCATCCATCAGCACCCCAATGACAGCATGAACCTTCAGATCACACACACACACACAGATGGTTCAGCACTGAACACTTCAGCAGCTGTATTGGGTCAAGGTTCTGGCAGCACAATCTCACAGAGTCAGCCTTTACTTGTGTTAAAGGTACCGTCAGCTACTGCAAGCTAATTGTAAGACAATACACTTTTTTTCAATTCACAGAATATCTCCTGGCGTTTCGCTAGCATACTGTTCTCTGTGCGTGCTGAAAAAAAAAGAATGTGGTACTTCTACACAGCCCTCGCTCCATGAAAAAGGAGTTGGGTACACCGCTCACATCAACAAAGCTCTTGTCTTCACAATATGTTTCAATGTATGAGGAGCTTCTGAGGGAGATTGTTTTGAGAATGACTAACCCTGCCTTTAATAATCTGGGATACAGCCTTGGCTAATGCATTAAGACTTGCCTACTTGTCGGACAGGTATGCATTGACATGCACAACGGGCAACTACATAACTCACTGACTAAATCAGACATTAAACTAATTAATTTGCTTCTGTAGTGCTGACGTGCCTCCCCCGTCTATGTATCCGACATTTGCTAATGAGAGTCGTTAATGTCAGCTCTTTTCAACCCTGCTACTGAGGGACCGCTGCCCTGCATGTTTTAGACATCTCCCTGCTCCAACACACTCGATTCACACGAACGGAGACAACTAGAACATGCAGGGCAGTGGTGGATCTCCAAGAACAGGGTGGGGAAACTCTGGCTCATGTGACGTAGTGCTAACGGAACAGAAGAGGGTGCGACTATTATTAATGCACCAAACCGGGGTTTTTTTGGCTGATACTGATTGGCAATTTTCAATCCGTAAAAACGACAGATACGATATTATACTTTTTATATATAATTAAGTCAAAGGTTGGTGGGGGGGCCTCACCTTGTGGTTAAGCAGGACGGAACAGCCGGGCTCCAGCAGGTCTTTGTCCACAAACGACAGGATGCTGACGTAGTGCTCGGACCCCACCGATGTGGACACTATGGCGTGGTTGTCGTCGATGATCTCCTCCAGGGTGCCCACTGACATGGGTGTCCCCCGGAGGTCATCCACCTTGGACCTCTCCTCCTGGGGGTAGGGAGGGGAGGTGCACAAGTAAACAAAGTGTTCACCCCAGCTCTGAGCCTGACTCCACCCATTGCACAACTATGAAAAATGCTTAAAAAAATAAATAAAAAGTAACGTGAGTGTGTGAGGAGAGGGGTTAAGAGGGGGCCTTCTATCAACAGCAATTGCTTTTGATGACACAAGCGCACAAAATTTACGGTCGGACGCCAGCAAGGACCTTCAGGTGTTTTTGACTATATGTAGGTCAACCACGAAGCCGCACAAACAATGAATGGTTAGATGGCGAAAAAGGGTTTTTACATACGCAACAGTTGTCTTGCGGATGCAAGCCTGTATGTGTGAGTACTTTGTAATTAGCAGCGATCATTATTTTAAAACAGCGTGATGTAGCCTACATGCACAGAACATTTCCTTCTGAGATTCATGATTATGAGAGTCGCTGGGAAGAATTGTTTGTATATGCATATAGTCAGTGCAGGACAATTTTACTTGCCGGATGACAAGTAGCCTGATTAAAATGTAAATGTCAATAATTAAATAAATCAGGCTTTACGCGGGCTAACCTCCTGCTTCTCCTCTAGCGGCTTCATCTGCTCCTGGTTCCTGATGAACTCCTCCTCCATCAGCAGGTAGTCCTTGATGCGCTCCTGCTTCAGCAGCTTCAGACGACACTGAGTGTGAGGGGTGACTGAAGGACAGACAGACAGGGAGGACACAGTGAGTTTTACTTCTCTCTCTAACCACTAGGGCTGTGCATTGGCAAGAATCTGGCAATAGGATACGTATCACGATACATGGTCCACAATTTGATATATTGCGACACTGTAAGCAAAGAGATATATTGCGATTTCTAATTTGTGGAAAACTGTCATAGCTATTCTAATGTGTGGCGCCGCTGCAAAATGTTTCTTACTGCAAATGGAAATTATCTTAAAGATAAATCTGGTAACAAGCATTTTTCCTATATTTTGAGGTTGACATGTATTTTGTACATGGTCCCTTTTACAAATATATATACATATTTTCTTTAAACGATGCAGTGTTTAAGATAATATAGACAGTATCGTACGACATTATATTGCAATACTCAGGTGTATCAATATTTTCTTAACACCCCTACTAACCACCTCCATCAGGCCTACATCCCATCGATGTGTCCTTTTCGATTTGCTTCATTCTACACTAGGGTTGATCGATGTCTATTAAATTGGCATCGGACGATGTCTACAGTAATACATACGTGACGGGCGATGACATCGTATATCGGCACAACCCTACTACACCGTAGGACGCATAATGGTGGTTTATTTTGGTACAGTCACAGAGACGTCACGGTGTACCAGTACTTTACACCAAGAAGATAAAAAAACTCGACGCAAGGCACCTGCTCCACATACTTTACTGTTCTATTAATATTCCGCTATCAATGTTACAAAGAAATAGAAGGTAGAAACCACCCGTTAACACATTTCCCATTCGCAGCTCATATTAGTCCTCACCTAATGGGAGCTTGCTGGCAGCATCTGGCCCCTTGCTCTTCTTCTTCCTCTTGCCAACTCTGGTAGGGATTGGGGGCTCATACTTCTTCTTCTTGTCCTATAGCATCATGACGACTTGTGTTGTTAACAGGCCATTTGTATATAATTCATCGGATATCAGTTTATCCGTAGGTTCAATCATATACCATTTACATAACTTGTATATTGAGTATGGGCAGATATAATCTACTATATTAATATGCAAGGGCAGACCTACTCTACTATACTAATATTTAAAAAAAATAAAAATAAACAAATTGTATGAATGTTAAAAAAAACATAACACATCTGCAGTCGCAATAGCTGTATGTATAGTAAACACTGTAATGTATTGAATAACAAACATGCACAGTTTTGACACGAGTTCTCGTTCTCACCTTGTCATCTTTCTTGCCCCCGCCTGGACCGTGGCCACCACTCTGGCTTTGACCCTAGTAAACACATACTGGTAGTGAACACTGGACAATAACTAAAAACACATTGAGTAAATTAAACGTTACATTACTTCCCCGGCGTTTAGTTAACTGTGCTATCTGAAGCTGCATACAGCACCGTAGCTAGCTATCCTTAAGTTACACTAGAGTAGCCTACATTGTGTGAGTGACAATTCTACGCCACATTGACAACGATATCTACTTTGACATATTACATTAAAAACATAAAATATTAACATCATTATGACTCATTGAACGAAACAATGTAGCATACATATTGCTGATACACCGTTAGCTAACAGGCAGTTAGCCAGCTGCACAACACTGTACGTTAAATTGGAATATAAATCGGACCCTAAGACACCACGAACAGATACGTTTATAAAACACTATGAACTATAATGTTTCAGAACAGTGTTTATTGCTCTTTTAGCAAAAAATGGATTTTTACAGTACAACATTTGAGCCGAAAAGAAAAGTGCTTGCTCACTTACCATCGTTACTGTCTCTTGAAAATGACGTCAAAGTCTACGGGTCCCTCTGTAGGACATACTATACGAAGCAAGTACGCTACTCGCATGAAAAGTACACAATTCAATGTTCGATGCTGAAAATCACTGATGAACAGATGAACACAAGCAGTTGTAGGAGCAGAGTACGGTATCCAAAATTATATTTAATTCACAGTAATGCAGACCCCGTCTAATTTGATTACTGGACACTTTAGCCTTCTTGTTACAAGTGTTCAGCAAATTACTGTAATATTTTTACTTATTTCAGTAACTAGTAGTGTAACTAATTACTATTTCCTGAACAGTAATAATATTACAGTTAGTAATCCAAGTAATTCTGCATTACTGCGCTACAAGAACAATATTTCTGGTCCTAGCAAACTTGGGGTAGGCTAATTGGACCAACTTGTCCAATCATATGTTTTTTTTTTTTACTTTGGCTGATTCCAAAGGTTTTATTGCTCCAATAAAAAGGATTAAATTCTAAAATTAACTGGGTACACATGTTGTCATTTTTCGGAAGGGGCGAGACAGGGTAGTTATTGTGAAAGTAATATAGTAATGTAACTAGTAATGTAACTAATTATTATTAATACCCAGAAATAAGTAATATTACTTTTTGAAGGAGTAATAAGTAACTAGTATTACTTATTACAATTCCGGAGTAACTTGCCCAATATCTGCTTGTTACATGGTCGATACTAGGCTAGGTGACTGTTCCTATTACGGGGTCAAGCGTTCTCATACCGTAGTTAGGCTACGTTAATGTGTGACACTAGTGATAATGGGAATGATCATGCAAAGCGGTTTATACAAAAGGCTACACCTACACAACTGAGGACTGCCTCTGCTTATTTAATTGTATTTATGTGCAGATACTGCTTACCATGTAAAATCCAGAGGTTTGACATTTAATGTAACCTTTTAAATAGGTATTTTCCTACTCACAAGAAGCACATTAATGTACATTGTTTAAAATGGAAAAATAGTCAGTGGTAACATATGCCTAGCTTAATTACCATTAGCATATAAACTGCCAGCCACATCAATGTAATAATAGTGTATTTTATTTTGTAGCCTATATGGAGTCTAACTGTAGCCTACATATGTCTGAAGTCTGCAGTTACACTGCATCAACCAAGACTCATTGTTTGACTAAAGCTTTTCGAGTATGCTACTCTTTTTCTCTCTCTTTAGATCTCCGTCTCTTCTCTTCTAGTTGCTATTTATACACTGGTATGGTAACAGTATTCATATGTTCCAATACAATGTGTGCGTGTCTGTGTGTGTGTGTGTTGTATGCTCAGTCCCATTTGGCTAAGGAGTACATTTATCCAACAACATGTCAGCATTCTAGACTTTCAGTATTAAAACTGTTATTGTATTGCTTTATTTCTTCCTAAAACACAGAAACTCAGCCAGGTAGATTTATTTGGTCAGCATCCTCCATACTCTGACGGAGTAGTTCAGTAAATAGGTTCTCCACAGCAGAATGTTTAGCTAGAGCCACATTGATAGTTTGGAATGAATGAATTAAAGCTGAATCCCCTTTTTCAAATATTAATTATCTCTCTCTCTCTCTCTCTCTCTCTCTCTCTCTCTCTCTTTTAAAAATATATATAATCTATATATCTCTATATATATATATATATGTATCAGTCTTTAGTGTTATTATTCTCAGAACCATCTGGATTAATCTGCATCCTCATTATGATATGGGTAGCAGAGCCATGGAATTAACAGTTACGCCAACAGAATTTCGAAATTGTCAACGGTTACATGGTTCAGAGGCAAAACCTATGGCACAATAGTTCCCGGAAGTGCTTGGTGGGCAATTTGAATGTGTGTGTATGTGTGTATGTGTATATATATATATATATATATATATATATATATATATACACACACACACACAGTATATAACTTTTTTTTTTTTTGGTAATTCGTAGTCAATAAATGCAAGGATTTACATTTAAATTAAAATGTATATGGTACTTTTAGTATTTATAGGCTAACTTCCAGAAACTATTTTGAGGCTCCACGATTTGCTATTGTGTGAAAAAACGGTCCATTGGAGTGAACGGAGATGGCGTAACTTCTTTCCATGGCTCTGGGTAGGCTATTACAAGACCAAGATGGCCCCCAGCAAAATAGCATAGCATTTTCCGTACAAAACCCGTCCGTGCTGTCCATTGTTGTTAGGCTGTGATTCTTGGATATTACTGTATAATTTGGAGGAAAAGCTTCTTGTTGCTCTGATGCCTATTAGCCCAACTCACAACCACACACAGCTAATTTGTGAAGAACAGCCATGCTGAAGGGAGTCTCATCCTGTAATTTCGGCATCTTCTCAGATGTGTCAGAAAGGCCTCTCAAAAACCTTTCCTATTTTAGCATCACCAACTGCCTTGTATTCACTACTTTAACAGCTTTCCATTAGCGGCTTCTTACATCAAAAACATTCCCTGAAGACACTGGCAGCTGTTGAATTTTTTGCAATGCAATCTTTTGTTCAATTGGTTAGAGAAACACACACAACAAAGCCATTTTAGCATAGCTGATTAATTAAAGCAGACATATGTTTTTGTATTGCTAATTTGGTTCAACGCCAGGTAAACAGAAATGTGCATAAGGACACTTCTTGTCTGTAGGTGCTTTAATCCATGATGCCGTTTTCTTAAATTTTTACTAATCCATTCTGTGTTTTGTATTGTCGTTATAATCGTTATCACTTCTCTGATGACATGGCGAGGCTAAAGACACGGCCACTTCAAAAGCACTTTGATAAACTCCCGATCACACAGAGGCGCGCTGCCTGCGCCAAAGAGAGAGTCTGTCTGGGCCAAGTCACATTGACGAACAGCGCGACTCCGCGCCTTGTGTTGAAAAATGTATAACATTTGAACTATCATAGGAAACAATGGTTTTACTAGTGACGCGTCTTGGTGTGATCGGGGCCGTACAGTTTTTTGTTTGTTTGTGCATTATACATTGCATTTCTTATAGTGTCATCAAAATCATATTTCTCTGGTAAGCCAATGAGTTATAATCTCATAAAACGTAAGTTTAAGGTCAATTTTACTGAACATTAAAGGTATAGCAATCAGGCCTAGAAAGCGAACTACCAGGCCTAGAAAGCGAACTACTACTCTAAAGCAACTCTGCAAAATAATATTTGTCTGTTGAGCCAGAGCAATGTCTCTTTTACTTCTAATGAGTTCTCTGAGGGGTTTTATGTGGCATAATGAACAAATGTGTGTAGGAGTAGGAGATATATTTGCGATGTAGTGAGGGAATAATAATACTAATCACTCTCATCTGTGTGTTTTATTGCCGGTTCATTTCCAAAAGGCAATGTTCAGAAACGTTCAGCAGGGTAATGGGGTGCCTTATTAGCGTATCATTGACAATTGTCTTACATATCTGCTTTTTCCTCTTTCAACGATTTGTAAATTCCACACTATAACTATGGCGTAGAGATTTGCTTTGTTCATTTCATAATGACCAGACAAACATGACCATGTCCGTGTATTCCTCGTGAATCAAATCATTTAGATAAAAGGGTCGGAGTGTATTTCGAAGACCTCGATACGTCTCGTGGGGTTTGGGGCGACGCTGCTCAAGGGGTTGGTAAACACATCGTTACAAGGTCTTTAGGAAGGCTTTTCCGTCGCCATGGAAACTGAATCCTCAATGGAGGGAACATTCCGCCACTTTGGGCCGGATACCAGATGTTAAGACTACAAGACAGCCGGCTGCCGTACAATGCACCCGTAACTGCGGTGAAAGGATTGCTCTTCTTATACACAGTAGGTATATTATATAGCACACATTGTTGACACGTGATCAGCCTGCTGCTTTTCAGCTTTGAGTGACGGTGAAGCTACATTATGTATCCATGTCTTCATTTGTTTAGTTCCATACACAGCACCACAAAGATGTCATTCCCGGCTCATGCAGCGCTCAGTCTTACAGCACCTCTCGTGTGCGTTATTCTATCTGTCCACACTGGTTTCTGCAAGGCGGTTATTCATGATGCCAAGAGCGCCCACCCCTCCCGAGAATCCGTTCTGCCGTGAGCTGGAGCTGGACTGGCGTGGGTGTCCGTTTGCCATCTCCGATAGCTGCTTCTGCATTATGGCTAAGTTCACCTGCGGGAGCACAGAGGGGAACCATGAATCAGAGGGGCATATGTACTGTTTGCTGTTCTAAGTGACTGAAGCTGACACTGAGATTTATAGGATGTTTGGTAATTTACTGTATGCAATACAAAGGCAACAGATAGATTGTATATCTCTTTTATATTTCCTTAATTGGACTAACAAGACAAAGGTTGAAGAGTTGTTTACGAATTGTAATATCACAAAACTGAAAACGCACACCTTGTGTAGAGAGGTGCTGGCTGGTAAACGACAAGGAAATAAAAAATTAAGCCGCACACTCTGGAGCTCAGATGCAAGAAAGTTTAATTTACCCTGAGGAAGACAGCATGACTGTCAAAACGTTGGTTTCTGTAAATTACACTTTCTTGCATCTGAGCTCCAGTGTGTGCAGCTTCCTTTTGAATTTCCTTGTTTACAAATTGAACCTGATTACAGCACTCATATGTAAATGTTCTATATTCCTCTACACAGTAATAACACATTAATTTAACAAATTATCTTTAAGAAAAACTAGTTGTGTGGACGCTAATATGTAAAGCAGGCTCATTCATTAAAGTTGAAGTAAGCGATAAAATGAAATTGCTGGTATTTGAACTCAGCATCCAAACAAATACACTCTAATAAGCTTCACCCCCGCAATGAAAAACACATTGCCACAGCTGGAATAGTGTTGTGTGGTGCGGTCTGCACCATCTTCTTTGTTTTCCTATTCGCAGAGTGTGTAGAAACACCAGATTTATTTTCAGTACACACCCGGAACTAGCCTAACTTGAAGAGATATTCGCTGAATTAGATTTGATTGGATTAGAATAGTTTATACTGCCTTTAAAACTACAATGGAGTTATGATTAGTTTAGATAAACTTTCAAAGAATCTGGTACAAATTACTGAGAATGTATCATATGGAATTAATAGTTATATCGTTGAGAATAAAATCCCAGTTTTTACTATACTAACAAACAGTTAGATTATTCAGACTGAACAATATATACATATATATAATATGTGGAGATTTTACATCTCTCGTGAGGAAATCTTAAAATGATATGATTGAATACAAATCATTTTACATTCCCAGTGTTCATTTTATAGATAGGATACACACAGCCAGTAGTGTGGAAGCAAAAGCAAAATGAGAACTTAGGAATCCCCTGTCTGTGCTGCCTAACAATTCAATATTCACTCCAGCAAATACTTAATTTCTGGATGCCTATGTCTCTAGATTAAGTATTAAGCATTGGAACATTCACTTGAGAGTATTTCATATTCACTTGATAACATTTAATATCAACTGCCTATGAAATTTATAAGACATTATTGTTCATTTTTATTATTATTTACTATAGCTCATATTTAAAAACACATCAATAACATGTATTTAATTGTAGTGGATTTTTCAGGCTGTAAAATGTTAAACCGTGACATAACCATAGTTTTATTAAAAGGGAAGAAACACATATAATTCTACCTGCCAGATGTTAGAACTTGCAAATGTCACAAATTTATGCAAGTTGTGACATTTGCACAGCAAACATTGAACTTATCTTATTCAGTTATTCATAGATCATAGATCATTAAAATAGCTGCTCACTGAGCACAGAACCAATCCGTTCATAAAGAGAGACTCCTGTCACATTAAATAACTTTTGCTGTATGAGTGATTCAATGAAAACAAGAATATTGAGATGCCATTGCTTCCTATACAATCAACAGCTAAATTTTATTATCCTTCCAGTTATAGCAGGTGCTTAGTTTTATCAAAACCAAAACATATTTTTCAAGGATGCTTACAGGTAGGCAACTCTAGGACTTGAGCCTATGACCTTCTGGATGGGAGTCAATCACACATAGCACAAGGCTGCAGTGGAGCAGTGGTAAATGCAGGGCGACAGGTGATCGAAAAAAGTGTTGAGGTGTCCCTGAGCAAGACACCCACCATGGTGGTCGGACGGCGCCTTGCATAGCTAAGCTGACGCCACCATCAGTGTATGAATATGTGTGTGAGTGGTCCGAAGAGTAGAAAAGCGTTAGGTTTGTGCAGTCCATGTAGCTTTTACATTGACCACTCCCCCCATTGAAATATTTGCTTTCGACGTAGTAACCGATTTAAGCTCCCAAAATCAAAGAGCAAATTCATAAACTGCTACTGGGGGAATGACCATGAAACAAATGGGAGGCAAATGTGTAACGACACGCGCAGGCCAGCGGCGTGAGCAGAGGCGAGACGCCCGTCAGCGTGCCACGGCGCGGAGCCCTCACCTTGTTGGCGGCCAGGAAGTCCCTCATGGAGATCATCTCCCCGGACATCCTGCGGCCCGTGTCCGTCTCACTCTCGTTGACCACGTCCGTCTCGATGGAGAGGTCGCGGCGGGCGCGGGGGTGCCCCGGGGCCACCACGTTGCGGCGGTGGTGGTGGTGGTGCTGATGGTGGTGGCTTCCCCCACCGCGGGGCCCCCCGGGCAGGCAACACCGACAGGGGGCATCCATCCTCCTCAGGAGCCAGTTGAGGACCTGCTTGATGACGATGGAGATGACGTTGAAGAGGGAGTAGATGCAGCACACGCCCGTCAGGATGAAGAAGAAGTTGCCCAGACGGTAGGCGGCGGTGGCGCGGCCCTCGTAAGACTCCCGCTGGCTGCTCACCATGTCGCCGAAGCCGATGGTGCTGAACGCCACGAAGCAGAAGTAGAGGGAGTCCAGGTAGCTCCAGCCCTCGGCTGCTGAGTACATCAGCGAGGCGCAGCAGGAGACCAAGATGGCCGCCGCGCCCAGGATTAGCATCACGCAGTAGACCGAGGGTTTCCAGCCCGCCGGACCCTCCGCTCGAGCACCCCCTCCTCCGCCGCCGCCCGCCCTTCCGCTACCCTCGGACGGGTGGTGGCCATCTTGAGGGACCACGGCCTTGTGCTGGCGGCGCTCATAGCAGGACTTGAGGACGAAGGCAATGACCGTGATGACGCGCTCCAGGAACAGGTTGAAGAACAAGATGGTGGCAGCACAGCCGAGGAGGCCGTAGAACATCAGGAAGACTTTGCCCCCTACGGTGGCCGGAGTGGTCATTCCAAAACCTATGCAGGAATATAGCTTTTACCCACAATGCAAAGAGAAAGGGTTTGTTTGTTTACGAATACAAAATGGTGGGGTGACTCTCTCAAAGAGAGAATGATTTCTGTGGACTGAAGATGAACATACAAATGAATTATAGCCTTCATTAAGTCAACATTTATATCTGAGCGATATGTCTTTGTTCTTGTAGGAATAGACCTAAAGAGACAGCTGTGTTGACTAGACAAAAAAACACATGCAAACTTCAATAGTGCCTATCTTGCAATACATCCCACTCTGGCAAGGCTGGATTGGAGATAAACGTCGAATTATTTACGCCACGTCCTCCATGCATTCGGCCCTCACGTGAAAACCTGTGATTGTGCATCTCAATGAAAAGCCACACCACACAGGGTTGCTATTGGTGACACTGTCTTTCTCACTGTGACTTATCTCTTCACCCTCCCGCTATGTCTTTCACGCTATCGCGTGTACGCACACGCCCTGACCATCATTCTCTGAACTGAAACCGTTATCAATTTATCTTCTCCCCCGCTCGCTCTCGTTAACTCTCGCTGTCGCTGTTTTTGTTTTTGTGATTGAGTTCTCTATAATTATTTTGCAATTCAAGGGGTTTCCATTGCACATTTAAAAACTAAGTGGAAAATCACAGCTAATCTTCGTGCCCAGGGGCCTATCTGACCCTGCCAGTGGCTCCTGGGTATGATTTGAATGCAAGTTGTTACGTTTGCCTAATTTCCTTGAACCAAACAGCCACAGCAATCTTGTTGCCTTCAAAGGCATATCATACCATTGTAATGTACTGCGATGCAAAGGCTCCTGTTCATACAGGTGTAAAAGAAACAGGACACATTTTGCCTAATTTTCTCCTCAGGTTTTGCTGATCTTCAAATGAAGAAGAGTGTGCTATCTTCATCTGAGTCGACTGCAGGGGAACACAATTGAAATCAATGCCTTGGTGTGACACTGACAGACTAAGTTCTCACTGTTTACTGTTCATTTAACCTTGATGGCTCTCTAGGGGATGAATCAATGTATCTCTTTTCTCACTCACGCCATACCATACTAGGCCGATAATCGTTTAACCCCATAATATACACTCAAGTTTATGATTCTTGGTAAGCCGTATAATTATATTACATCATGTGATTCCGGTATCCCACTGATTAGGCTGGGACTAAAGCGCAGATATGGACTGGACAAATGCACTGTTGACAGGCAGAGCAGCTGCTGAATTGTGGAAAAGAGAGCTTTAGTTGCTGAGCTACAGGGAGCAAAGATAACAAACATGGTCTTTCTTGTGCCATAAAAGCACATGGTCCACAACGTGGCTTATTATAACCTAGAGGATATATCTCAGAGGTGTGATTGTAATCAAACACTATAGGCTGTCAGGATGGTAATTGAGATGGGCTTTATAAAAAATACAAATAATAAAACACAATGACATGATTCACAACAATGCATTGGTCCTAATAGAATGGATGTTAAATATGTGTTATCCTGAGTTAAAGTGGCTTATATTGATGTGTCAATTGCCATTCGAAAAGGAAAATACTAAATATATCAAAGCAAGGCCTCACCTAGCGGTCAGTACAAGTATCAGACTTGTTAAGGTAGTATAGCCTAACATTTTATAACATTAAAATATTGTTAGAAGGTGATGGACGTCTAATGCATTTAACATGATATTTTATGATGGGACAATCTGCCCATACTTGAATTGAACCCTACAGGACATTTAGGTGCCAGTAAACAACATAAGGCTGATTATCACACGTGGACGCCAACATCCTAAATTACGATAAGCTTTGAATTTACTTTTGTTTACATCGCACACATTGACGCTCAGACCACGAAAACAACACGAACTTTCTACTGGAGTTGTGTTGAGGTGATCTTTGCCTTTTTAATGAATTCTTCATATGGCTCACCTATGGTGGAAACCACAGTCCCCACGAAGTAAAAGGCGCCCGTGAAATCCCATCGGGGTCGAATGGTGTCCACGCGTATCCCCGCCAGATTCGCCTCCTCGTAGTTCCGGAGAAAGTTGTGGAGATCTTTCTTGCTCAGGTTGTACTTCTGGCTAAAATGTTCAAATCGCTGTGACCACCGGTCTTTTGCCTCTTGCTCCTTGGGCTGTTCCAGTGCCGAGAAGACCGCGGCGCCACACAACAGATATATAACAATGAACGCCGCCAGTAGGAGAAACCTTGCGTTATCCTCGTTGAGTGGACCGAAGCCGCAACAGCAGGTGGTTCTACATGCCATTATGGCGTGGTCGCTGCGTTACAGGTGTAATGAAGTACCAGTGGCATGTTCCTGTCTTACTAAACACACAATTCTCGTCGATCACCATCCTCCAATTCTCTGGAGAAACCAGACTGATTCACGACGAGAAGTAAGATATCTGAAACTGCGACCGCCGAATTGAACCGAAATTAGTTTTCATCACTAGTTCAATGATATATAGTTGATATTTTTCATCGTTCCTTTATCTTTGTACGGTTCAAATGTGTGACATAACATTAAGTACAACACGTTTTCTCGTGTAATCGTCCTTCGCATCCATCGTTAAAGTTCTCGCAAGTTGCTTTATTGCAGCGCTGATGCAGCTGTATTCAGAGTCGTGCTGTTGTGTGTGTGTGTGTGTGTGTGTGTGTGTGTGCGGGCGTGTATGTGCGCGCCTGCTATGAACGTCCTGCTCGGCTGCTGAAACAACGTCCCCACCCCAGAGCGCACGTAGTCCTCGCATGGCCTTTAATTGCGCGGCTTACACAAATGTTAAAATAAAAGGTTTTTGCTCTGCTCTTGTCTCCATTCAAATGCCGTTCAGTCCTTATTAAAATATGCAGGCTAGATGTATAATATATGTACGCTATCTAATAAGTAAAGTGTAAACTAATATGGAAACAATACAAAACTTACCTAAAGTAGGCCATTATCGACGCGAATCCATCTTGGGAGATCTAAATTTGACGTTGCGTTTGCCTAGTGGGATCAATAACATTTGACCTTTAGATGGAGGGTCGAGGGATTCCTGCCTATGCTCAGGCTTACCCGGGGACGATTTGAGCAAATGTCACCGTGGAACAAGGATACGAAATAAATAATTCAAACGCAAACGGGCAACGGACGAGCTTTTTTTATTTATTTGGGAATTTAACGATTTTGGCCTAACTCGAGAGTGAGTTTAAAATGATCTAAAAGGTTTTTTTTCAGAACCATGGACAGCGCCTGGACAAAACCGCCCGTAATTACGTCATCCATGTGCTGTTTATAGATGTTTGTTGCACGTATTTCACTTCAATGAGATAGACCACTCTCTTGCACAAATGTGCTTTGAATATGTAAACTTATTAAAAAAAAATGCATTAAAAAAAATGTAATGACCTAATTTTACAATCAATAGCCCATTAGGCTACCCTATAATGTAGGCAGCCACTGCATTCATCAGAAGAAAGATTGGCTATTGATCAAGATCAAATAATTCTAGGGAATCAGTATAGGAAATTGTATAGACTGTGGCTCATTGTTCAGAATAATGTACTGTGGGTCAGGCACAGTTTCATTCTAATGTTAGTTTTCTTTCCTTAAAGCAGTGTATTTATAACAAACCCCTCTTCAAGGGATTTTTTGTAATATATATTTGTTGCTAAGCAATACTCGTGTTGCTTGTTGACCAGACAGTATTACTAGAAGCAGTTGTGGTATTGTGTTGATCACCACTAAATTGGCAGGCATTGTTTGTTTTAATTTAGGGTTGAATCAAAAAGTCAATGCTTTATATTGATTTTTTTACAGGCAACTGGAACCTTGAACACAATATGGCAAAATAAAATCACAATACAATACACAAGTCATTGTATTGACATCACAGTCATGCTGTTTCATGACCAAGATAGTTCTTTTCATATTAACAAGTAAATACAACATTTTAGAATCCCTAACCCTAACCCTAAGATATTTTGATAACAAACATACAAGGCAATCTATCTTTTTATATAATTTTTGGCATATCACACATATATACTTGTACATCAGCATACTGGCATGTAAGTGGCTTTGTGTTAAACATGTAATTTTTTTGCTTTCACATCTGTGGCCTTGACGAACTGTCAGCAATGATGGATTAATTGTTGTCATTGTGGTGCATGTTTCTCGGGATAAGACCTTATTGATCCCCAATGGGATCTACATATTCACTTACGAGCAGCAGAGAATCAAAGCAATTGTGCAGAAACACAATAAACTCAGTTCTAATCAAGAGGACACAATATAATACAATAACAGTTACCACAGTTCAGTAATAGTAAATCTGGTAATTACTCTAAAGTTGGAGTCAGCGATTAAGTTATACACTTTTAATCAAATTCAGCGAAAATCTATAGTCTGCAGTCCATTCTGTGTGCATGCTGAAACTAACTCCTGTATTTCTACACAGACCTGGCTCTGTAAATGTGAACTCAAAGTGGTGCAGAGCGCACCACACAACACTTTGGCAATGGATTTCCTAAGCTTCTCTAAGGAGCACTCTATTGACTTCATTCACATGGCAGCCATCTTCCTTTGACGTCACGCTCAGGGTGGGAAATCGCCAGGGAAACCCTCAAACGTCAGCTTTTTTCCGCTACAGTCAGCTGTGATCAGAATTCGATTTCCCACCCTGAGCGTGACGTCAGAGGGAGATGGCTGCCATGTGAGTAAGGTCAGTGGCATTGAAGGGGGAGGTTTTTCCAGCCATTCCAGCCATTCCCGCCACGGTCACATTTTTTACCCATTCTGATGTTTTTGTCTAAACCACATCAAGGTCGTCAAGGTCGAAGCTTCCTTGTGATTATCTTATTAGTATCTACAAGTGGGCACTTTACCTAATTTGTGCCAATTTATGAGCCGCATCATTAGGCTTGTGACTAATGAGCCCGTACATATGCATGCAAGACGTGCACACTAGCGCACACCTGCTGCCATGGGGCTTGGAGGCGTGTGTAGTAGTACTGTATATTCAAGCACAACGTGATTTTGCCAAGTAGGATATGTTCCTGGATCAACATATCACATTACGTTGCTGGGCCAACATTGCCACCAGTCACAGCCCTCTGACGTCGTCAGTGTATATGGCGGTGAAGGTGTGGCTGCTTCAAAGGTGCGTTGATAAACCCCTATGGAAGGCCATCCAGGCCAAAAACAAACAAAATACAACCTCCAGTCACACAGAGATGCCTGCCTGCGCCAAAGAGAACAGCTTCCTGGGCCAAATGTCACATTGACGAGCAGCGCGACGCCGCGCCTTGCACTGAAAAGTTGAGAACATTTTAACTTTTGCGTGTCTAGAAAACTACGGAGAGTGACGCATAAGAAAGCGCATGTCAGTCACGCCGTACCATAGGAAAACAATGGTTTTGTTAGCAACGCGTTTCTAGCGAAACGTCTTGGTGTGATCCGGGCCTACCCCTTTAATGTTACTGAACATTAGTCTATCTATCGTATTTAACATGTTAGCATAGAATACAGGTAGCAATTTAACTTGCTAACCCTGTAGTGCCACGCATACAGACACTGGTTAGTAGATATAGCTCTAGCTAGGTATGAGGCTATAAAGATGTAATATTAATGACTTGACTGTCCTTGAACATGCCCTGTGTGTGTAGGACATTTTCCTGGACCATCCCACATTACGTTCCTGGACCAACATTGCGCTCTACCAATTTGACATAATCAGTGGAAAGAGCGGGTTTCAAAAATCAAAGCATCGCACAACTTTGCAATTACAATTTAATTATTAAAACAATAAAACAATGCAGAATTTATTAAAAACAGAGTTTGAATTGTAAGTATTATTTCCTCTCACTCAGGGAGATAGCACCTCATTTCAGTTACAGTGTAAATAGAGGTATCACGTAGTATAATACAAAGATTTTAAATGTGGGTTTCTTTCAGGGATTAAGGTTTGTTTTACTGATATTGGTAGATAATTGTACTTAAGTTGTGTGACATTATGCTTTAGTTTTTCATCATATAGTAGTCTACGATTGTTTCTCTGATAGTGTGAAGCATGGTGTAACCATGGTAACTAAAAACTAGGTTGTGGAGGAGATAAATAACAGTAGGCATATATGGGAGTTTACAGTGCAACCAACAGAGAAACCATCAAAACGCTGGACAAAAGGAACACCTTATTCAAGTAGCAAGTTGTTAAAATCAAGTCTGGCAAGGTGTGTCATCTCTCTCTCTCTCTCTCTCTCTCTCTCTCTCTCTCTCTCTCTCTCTCTCTCTGATTACTCACACACACACACACACACACTCACACAGAGAGCTGCCTGGGTCAAATTTTGTAACCTGTTGTGCTACCATGGGCAAACCAATTCAGAAGAGGATCCGTTTGACCTCGTCTGGCTAGTCAGTTTTTCTATAACGGAGATGATAACTGTAGGGTCTTCTGGATAAGGCTGTGCAGGTTGCCATGCCACAATGCCATGCGGGCAGACAGGAAATATCTTGTAGTGCAAGTATAAAGACTATTATGGTGCCTTTCTTGCAATAATAATAATAATAATATTATGGTGGAACATCAAATTGGACCAGAGGAAAGGGAACAATTAAACAATGAAGGTGCAGGAATGGACGCCTGGTAGCGGTTTTCTAGAGTAGTTTCTCACTCAGACACTCTCATCCTTCCTAGTACAGATTTCATGCTGGACATGATTTAAACATGGACCCGGGGGATGTAAAGTATACAGACAATGTTTCTCTGCAGATAGCTGGCTGGAATTAGGTTTGAGCCTTCTTAACGTCTTCAGACATTGTTAGGATACGCTGTTTGCACCCAAAAGCCTACGTTGTTTATTGCATACAACTGATTATGCACACAGTGCACCATAACGATATGATTGCATTATTTTTTATTAGCGTTTGATTTAGTTTGTGTGCCAGTATTTGATTTTAAGACTGTGGAAATGCTTTTGTAAATGTTTGTGCGTGTGTGTTTGCATGTGTGTGTGTGTGTGCAAAAGTCTGTGGATTAACCTTTATCTTTAAGACTTTGAAGCTGGCAGTGGGTGCAGCGTGTATAGCGAAGAAGCATGGGATGTCAACACAGCGATGGTTGCAAAGCCTGTGAAAAGAACAGACCTGTTTCCACTGTAATTGGTCTGGGCGATAATGAAATGTGCAGCCGTTGCAGAATGAGGGATGGACAGGAACAATGGCTCTGTGCTATGGAGGTAAACGTAAATTGCAAAGAGCTGTGCGTCACAGTGAACCATTGCTGCTGAGGATGCTAATGTCGGTGCACGGTGACAGTTGACGGGTCGTGCGCTGTTGAGAGCGATGGTGTAACTCGTACAAAAGCCCCCATCCGCCGATCCAGGTGTTTTATAGGTTATTTGGCAGGCGGTGTAACTCATTCTTAAAACCCCCATACACCAATCGAGGTGTTTAATACACCAATCCAGGTGTTTTATAGGTTATTTGACAGGCGGTGTAACTCATTCTAAAAAAAAAAACATACACCCATCCAGGTGTTTTATAGGTTATTTGGCTGATTGGACTGCCTCCCGTGAGTGTCTGACGTTAGCGTGAGGCTATTAGCCTCAACCTCTGCCGTCCATTAGCACTACGTCTCGTAAGCAACTCTGTGCTGAACGTATGATACAGACACGGTCAGCACAGAGTTGCTTACAGGAGTACCGTATAAGCTCGACAGCACTTTCAGGAAGAGGGACAGTAGATTTTCATTGGCTGCTAGCATTGTCACTCAACAGTTCAATGCTTCATTGACTCATTTGAATTTTTCTGCTTATTTTCAGCAGTAACCATAGCCTACTTATTTAACATATTTACAAGACCTGTAAACAACCAGACTCGTGTCATTTAGGTTTAATATATTTTCCTCAGTGCAGGTTTAATGTCCGATTTGTCCCAGAGTTTACGCAGGTAAAGGCTAGCTTTGCGAGACTAGGGCGAGATGCCTGCCAACTTCTTTGTAAATGTTTGAATGGGCCTCATCAGTAACTTTCCTGCTTTGCTGCCCCAATTCCAATTTGGGAAGTCTGCTTGTCCAAAACAACTCAAAACACTATGTGTGGGCAGGGGCCTTGATGTTGAGGTTTAAAGGCGGCTGATGAAGAAACAGTTTTTGTTTCAGAAACAAGTACCTGAAAACAAGCACCTGAAAACAAGAGAACACGACCAGTCTGATCTCGCGCGCTTCAGTTGATTTTCGCCGTGAGAATCAGTCTGGAAAGCCTCGGAATCACTTTGAATGCGTCCGAGTAGCTACTGAACTTTCTAATCAGGGTCATGTTTATAGCTATACGGGCCTGGTTTAGGTGTGCCAACCATGGTGCCGACAGCGAAAACGACCAGATGGTTCATCCAATCAACTGCAAGTATTTTATTGAAAGTACAGCCATTCACAAACAGTTTAAATGTACGGCTCCCCAGATGGACTTGTGACAACAATTCCTCTGGCATGTCAGTTTAATGAGAAACCCCTCCCGCCCCCTGAAAACGAGAACACAACCAACCCCTCCTATACCTGAAAACCAAACATGTGACACAGTTAGCTCTCACGCCCTTCCTTAAATCCCCCAAACCAAAGTTTTAATCCAGACAAAGAAAATGTGTTGACTCTAGCAAGTCGGGGTGACGTTTGTGTTTTGAGGTTACTACTAGGCTACATATTGTTTCCGAAAACCAAAATGCAGAACCGGCCCATGGTGCAGGCGGGCGCCTAGGGCCCCAGCATGTAAGAAGCCCTTTAAAACATGTAAACTACATACTAACTTTTAGAAATCTGTTGTATGCTTCATCCCACATAATCGGCGGAAGCGGTATTTGGCACCTTTCCACCCATCGCAGGAGTTGAATACACGTACAGTATTCAACTCCTGCCATTCTAAAAACAGAATTGACATCAGATTAAAAATTTACATATTTACATAATATATTTACAAATGAATCTATAAAATAAAATCTTGAGAGCACTGCAGCCATCTTGTCTACAGTCTGTGTGCCATAACCATGTCCTTACAGCCACACAGAGATATTGCCCTCTCAAGCCCTGATGATGTCAAGTCAATGTGGCGTGTCCTTGTTACCATGGTTATTCCCACTCATAGGTGTGATAGTCACAGCAGCCTCTCCTGCCTGCCTGTGTTGCATGGCACAGTAGGTACAGGTACATGGCCTTTTCATGTGTTTGTGTGTGTGTGGGAGGAGGGCAGTATTGGGCAAATTACACAGGCAATGTATTAAGTTACTAATTACTTATTACTCTTTAAAAAAGTAATAATATTACTTTACTTATTACTGGGTTTTTAAAGTATTAGTTACATTACTAGATACATTACTATATTACTTTCACAATCACTACGCTGCCTCGCATTTTAGAATTGAATCCTCTATTGTAACAATATTTA
Organism: Typhlichthys subterraneus; assembly: GCA_027564835.1. Lineage (NCBI taxonomy): Eukaryota > Metazoa > Chordata > Actinopteri > Percopsiformes > Amblyopsidae > Typhlichthys > Typhlichthys subterraneus. The sequence continues at coordinate 20,554 of JAODUH010010631.1, forward strand.
ACGTTAAGAGTCAACAATCAGCCAAAGTGAAAATATTGCAGCCTCTCAAACCAGATGATTGACAGGTTGGTTCAATTAGCCTACCCTAAGATAGCTAGGACCATAAATCTAGTTATTGTTAAGCAGTTATTCAACCTTACATGGATTAGTAATTGTAATAGTATCACCATTTTGGAAATAGTAATTAGTTACACTACTAGTTACTGAAAAAAATGTATATTACAGTAACTAGTGCCAAAGTACTGGTGGGGGTGGGAGGGGGGGTGGGGGGTTAGATTTATTATATTTGGAGCACATTTTATTTTGCACCAAAAAGAAGGGGTTGCCATTTGCGGAGCATATATCGAAGTCCGTTTGAAGGCTTCTGAGAATGCTTTTACAGTTAACGTTGCTGATACTAGATGGTTATATTGGAAGAATTTGTCATGATTGTTTATTATGCGTCAGTCACCTACAGTAGAGCACTAGTTTTGTACATGTTTTATTAGTTTGTAAAATGTTCAGATGTGTTATTTATTTAATTTTGTCACTTTTATGGAGCTCCCAGATAGGCAATGTAAGTAAATAGTGTTAATAATGTGTGAATAGGAAGATGCTCACACTTTGTGTCTGCATGTGTGTGTGTGTGTGTGTGTGTGTGTGTGTGTGAACACAACTGAGGAAAGGATTGTTGAACAGTGGCAACAAGTCTTTTTTTAGTGTTTCCTCAAGGGAGTAGGCAACAATAACGGAACCAAAAAAACTATAAATGTTGACGAGCAAATAGCGGAGGCATTTGTAACCCTGTGAGTAGACTAGTTTAGGCTGCCATTCCCCAGTCAGTACCAGTTGTCAAGGTCTTTTGTTGTTTCTGTTCTTTTACCTGCCCACCATCCACCCATGTCTGTTTGTCCTGTAGTGTCTGTTTGTCCTGTAGTGTTCTGTTTGTCCTGTAGTGGTCTGTTTGTCCTGTAATGTTCTGTTTGTCCTGTAGTGGTCTGTTTGTCCTGTAGCGGTCTGTTTGTCCTGTAATGTTCTGTTTGTCCTGTAGTGGTCTGTTTGTCCTGTAGCGGTCTGTTTGTCCTGTAATGTTCTGTTTGTCCTGTAGTGTTCTGTTTGTCCTGTAGTGTCTGTTTGTCCTGTAATGTTCTGTTTGTCCTGTAGCGGTCTGTTTGTCCTGTAGTGTTCTGTTTGTCCTGTAATGTTCTGTTTGTCCTGTAGCGGTCTGTTTGCGTTTGTCTCCCTGCTCTGTTCTGTCTGTCTTGTGTTTAGTTAGTCCCCATCATTTCCTGTTTTATTCTGTAGTTTGGTTCTGCCTCTGGTGTTGGTGCATTTACTTCCTGTCTGCTGTCTTCCCCAGTCTGTCGGTGGCCCTGTGTTCTGTTGGTCTGTTCCATCCTGTGCTGGCCTGCCCCGTGTTGATTGTGCATTAGTTTCACCTGCTTCTCGTTTTCCCCGACCCGATGGCCTGTCCTGTGCGTGTCTCTTTCAGTCAGTCTGTTTTGTCACGTCCTTGTCAGTTCATTGTCATTTACGGTTTGTCGTGAGAAGGTCTCGTCTCATTGCCAGTCCGTACCTTTTGTTTCTAGTCTGTTTAAGTGAGATTAACTTTGTTAATATATCATTTTGAAGCCTGCCCTGCTGTCGTGCCTTTGAGTCCTGCCACCCCCACCCTGACACCAGTAGCCACCACATGGTCTGTTTGGTTTTTAGCTTTTCTCTCCCTTCTTCCTGACGAAATTTGAACTGCCAGGAAGTGAACGACAGCATGCGGTGATCGGTCGGTGTCGTATGTGACGGCCATGCCTTGTTTTAGCAGGCCTGTGGTCCTTATTGGCTGGATAGGCCCTAATTAGGCTAATGAAGGGCACCTGGGCAGATCACATATATAGGTGCATACATATACAATGTCTCTGTGACCTTCCTTGCACCACACATGCTACTTGTTGTTTGGTTTGTGGCGCAGTTTGGTTAGCATGCAACAGGCACAACATATATTCAGTACATACACCTATAGACATTCACACATCATTCTATGTTATTATGTTAGTTTAGTGTTTGTGTTTGTTTGGTTTACAGCCTTTGAGCCAGGCCGTAACACGTACGTGTAGTGTGGTCATGTGTAGTGCGCTTTCCTGGCCGACATGTCAGGACTTTATGGCACAATGTTTGTCTAATCTAACATGGTGAACATTGTGAAAGACGAAATGTCTGAACCCGGCATAAGTAAGATAGACCCAATTCCTTGCTGGAAAATAAAATATAATATAATATAATAATAAAATGTCTCACACTTAATCTAGGTCATCGTTTGATGATATAAAACACAGTTTATTAGTAAATTAGAGGAAGATACAACCGCTATTGTCAGAAGATGACGTGGTCTGTTAGCCTAGTAAAAATGCTTATAGTAGTTAATTTTTGCATTCAATTTATGGAGAAAAGGAAAATCCAACTGGTGTGTATTTGGATTTGGAATGAGACTTGCTATTTTATTACAGCAAAGCCCCCAAAATAATATCAGTCGAGCTGCATGCATCCAACAACCGTTGTCATCTGCGTGCAAATTAATTTCAGAGCAGTGATGCGTTATTTCTACACACTCGCTAATAAACCACAGCAACCTCAGACAAGATTCGATCGTGATTACTGTCATTACAAGAGATGCAAATTAACAGCTTCGCTATCCTCAGCTAATTCTTTAGTACCAAACCACCAGGGATCCAGCATGAGCATGCTATAGCGCTATAATAAAGCAAAATGGAGAATTCTGATTAGAAGGTTTCTCACAGTGCTATTGGAGTTCCCAAAGGGCCTACTGTTGTATTGTGAGTCATCTAACTCTTGAGTAGAGTGGGGGAGTGAAAGAAAAACATTGCTGAACGTAAGGTGATTGTATTTCTTGTCATCTAAAATCTACAGCATAAAATGGACTCGAAGGCTCTTGTGTACAGAAAGTCAATACATGTAAGAGTTTATTATCAAGAGAACACAGCAGTGTGATGAAGGTTTGTCTAGGTTTGGTGTTCTGGTGCCTATAGCTACAGTTTTGATTAAAGACAACTGTAAAAAGTGCCCCCGGTTGGCCCACATCACGTCATACACATCTTTTTCACCAAACTGACCGAAACATAGTCAGATTATTGTTTTAGTTTTACCGCAAAAGCAAAAATGTGTAAACGATATACGAGGAAACAAGATATGTTTTATATACATACTGTATAAGAGAAGCCCATCGAAGTGAACACAGATACGTTTATTAATTTGATTAGTAGTTTCAGAGCGTTTACTGAATTAGGTGCAGTGATGAATATGCAAAGGCATAGACTGTTGGCCGTACCATCGCATAATGTGAAAGCCCTTCAAAGACATCCACTGGTGTGGAGTGTGAAGGGAGATAACCATTGTCTAATTGGACCGTCGCATATTGGCCGACCTTCAATATAAACCAGACCGGGATTCAAATTTTAAAAAGAGATAGAGAGAGAGAGAGTTGCACTAATATCTCTGTCCATCTTCCCCTCTATCTACCCCTTCCACTTGTCCATTCATCTGCCCACCTAACTTTTAAAGGAGTAGTTTCCGTGGCAACAACATGGTTCTAAGTGGCCGATAGAGCTCGCCGTGAACCAGGAGTCGGCTGGTCGTGTCACAGCCGTCAGATGATAAGTGCAACCACCTCACTATTCACCATCCCCCCGCCACCCCCCCAACATCCCACACACAGACACCTTGTGCTTTTCAGGTGTCATGGTAACCGTCCCGAAGCCTTCAGCATCCCACGAGACATTAGGTGAATTCAGATTTAATCTTTCATCTTTCATCTGTAATCCAGGTTGGGGAATATTGGCCTCTATGTACACAAGTCTTGATTTCCCATACAATCAGGCCTGGTTCAATTCAAAAGTGCCTCTTTCACAATCTACACTCACAAAAAAACTGTTGTCAAAGCTTAGCCAAGAAAACGGTGAAGAGAAGTGATGAATAGAACACGAGCTGACTAGAAATGTGGAAAAAGATTAAATGGGGTTGAAAAATGATATCGAGCTATGATAATGAGCGAGAGAACACAACTGGCTCTTGTCCTGAATATGAGTCTGCTCTGCCCTGACACTGAAGGATAAATAAATGCATAAATAAATTAAAAACCTCCCCACTCAAGCACTGTTTAAGCCAGTTCACATCCTCAGCCGAGACTGCTATTTAAATCCCTGTTCTGTTCTGCCAAGCTATTGTTGCTGTATGAGCAGATGCTTGGCCCAGGCACATTTAGCATTGGTGTTAACGTGTCACGGCTATTTTTAGGCGTCTGCCCAGACTGCCTGCCTAATTAACATTTTCAAGTGACACTGGAAGAGCAAAATGCATCTGATGATTGGCCTATACAAGATCTTCAGTGCTTTAATAACAGGGCTCCTGAGGATCTTTGGTTGTGCAGTGGCCACTGATTGCATGCAGATTATACATTCAACAGAAACAGATGGGTGAAAGCGAAAGGTGGAGAGGTAGAGCCATAGATGCTCTCCCCTTCCGACTCGAGGAAGTCTCTTCCATCCATTAGCACTACGTCACCGCACCTAAGCAATAGCAACCTGTGCTAAACGTCTGAGACTCCCCAGTAAGCTCAGCAACACTATCAGGAAGGAGATTTTCATTAGCGGTTAGCATTGTCATAACAAGTTTGTATACATACACACATAATTACGATGCTATAGTGCAGTGAAGCACGATATTAGTGCAGTGCTTTATTTACTAATTTCAGCCTTTCTGTTTATTTTAAGCAGTAGGCTAACCATAGACCTATATAGCCTACATATGTAGGAATATACAACAACCAGACTCATGTTGTCAAGTTTCCCAACAAATGCCTCAGTAGGTTGTAAGCTTAACGTCCAATTTTGTTATTGTTAAAGTTGGTCGTCGTGCATGTCAATCAAAACATCCACCCTGTCAAGTGGTTGATCTTGACGCAGTTAACCAGCGCTGTGTCCCAGACACTATCCAAGTAAAGCTAGGCCCTGCGAGACTACTTTTGAGGTGCTCTTGAGCAAGGCATTTTACTAACCGTGACCATCACTGTGGCACTAAACAGGTAAAACGGCTTTACTTGTTAGCTGATGACTGTGCCTGATCTTTACAAAGAAGTTAGTCATTTTGTGTGGCTGCCATTATTTTATTTGGATTTTATTTACCAGTATTTATTCAAGAATTCTGTAGTCCTAAGGTAGCCTACTTCCTTACCGAAGAGGACCTTTGCATCATCACACGTAGCCCATCTACTAGGCTACTAACCTGAAAACCATATGAATCTGAGCTCCATTTGCTGACCACATTGTCTGGCCATCCTTCCATTTAGACACTATTTTTACCCGGCCTGGAATTGGACTGGCAATCACAACCTTGTATATAGGTGCACTGTTGAGGCGTTTTTGAGATGGCTGGATTCATTGCTCTGATTGGTTGTAGGGCCTGTACAATTGTGACGAGGGGCATTTTGGTCTCTGCCCATTGATAACGGCCCTTTTGAAATAGAAAAAGAACTGAGATTCCAGATTAATACACATTAAATAATTAGTTAGGCTAATATCCTTCAGTAGATCCTGAGGAAGACTCATGCAGAATTCGGTTGACCTTTGTCCACCCCATATCAGTTAAGTTTGACCAAGCACATGTTGGCAGCCAATGGACGATAAGCAGACATATGCTTATCCCCTCCTCTATTTTCCCACCTGCATATTTCAAAATAATGTAGTGCACAGTGTGCAAAGCTTTAACTATCCACATAAATAAACTGTTGGACCACTGTTTCACTGTTGGACATATAGTGATCTTGCTGTCCTTTTCATAAAAGCCTTCTTAGGCGTTCATGTACGTGTGTGTTCCAGCAAACTTACATCAGCATTAAATAGCAGTAAACATTAAGCAGCAATGGAGAGGATTTACATAAAAGAGAGTACCCCTACTGGCAAAACCGGCAAATCAGAAGATAGAATCTTTGCAAATTGAATTACAGTAGTTTCTTAAATGCAGAATTAGAATCAGTGCTTGCGTCTGATTTAACCAGTGTCTACTAGTGGCCAACATGGTCAAGTCTGAAAGAATAGATTATTGTTGCCATCTAGTGGTAAAATACTGCCAGTACAGCAGGTGTGATCGTTTCTGCCAAAAAATACAGGCACACGTTCTACATTCTACACAAACACACACACGCACACACGCACACGCACACATGCACACACGTAAAGCACAGACAGACACACAGCCATCTGCCTTTGGTCCTTTCTTCGTTGATGTTTGCTGCTGTGTTCTTGACTTGTGCGGCCAGAGAAGTCACAGTCACTGTGCTGTGACAGACCAAACACACTTGGGTGTAACCTTTTGTGTCCCCTATTGACATGTTTACACTCACTCGCAGGCAGACAGTACATCCTTTGAAACTTCAACGGTTTGCACTACACGCAGGAACCTGCAGAGGGCGCTAAGACACACATGATAGCTCAAGACAGGCCGACTCTTATTTCTCGCCAAGCTTCCTGTCTTTTATTTCCACTGGTTTGCCTCTCTCTCTCTCTCTCTCTCTCTCTCTCTCTCTCTCTCTCTCGCTCCCTCTCTCTCTCCCTCTCTCTCTCTCTCTCTCTCTCTCTCTGGTTCATAGTCTACGCGGACGCGAAGTGCTACGCGTGTATTTCTACAACATAGAGAACGCGTGTCAGTCGGTGCTCTGAGTCTTTTCAATGAAATTCCAGGCGCGCTTGCGTTGCGTTACAAAAATGAGGACAACACGTTTTGCTACGCAAACCCTCCTTGCGTAGCTAGATGCGTTCGCAACCGCGTAGCTTACGTAGACTATGAATCAGGCCTTTAGACTGTGTGACTGTCTCTTCAGATCTATGTTGTGGAACAAATTACAGATCGGATAGGGAGCCAAATGCGCTAATCACTAGTGCGCAGATTAAAATCCAATTGCAGCTTGAAGCCACACAGGTTTATCGTATTACGGGAAAACTAAATAGTAGTAGGCTACAATGTTGGTGCAGGTGACCTATATGTTGTTTGCATATAGATTCTGCAATTAGATTAAATTGCAGAATTATGCGCTGTTATGCGCATAATAATTCTGCAATTAGATTAAATTGCAGAATTATGCGCTGTTATGCGCAGCAATGCCTTCTTTCTTAATATTTGAACTGAACCACACATTGGTATTTAGTTTAGTTAATATGTAATGTATATTGTTTTATTATATTGTATTTAAATTATATTGTATTTATATATTTTCATTAACCAGTGCACCTAACCCAGAAAAAGAAGACGAAAGAACCGCAATTACATTTCAATACTAAGGTTTAACTATCTGACAAATCATTTATCTTGGCAGTGAGAGGGAAATTAAAGAAATGTATAATGATGATTAGTAGGCAATGAATTAAAATAATAATTATGTAGGACTTGCATGTTCTATTTGGTCATTGATGTAATTTCTCATTATTTCAGTGTTTTTTATTTGAACTTTTTATTTTTTGGTGTGCAAACTGTAATAATATGTACTCGACAGAGCTGAGTAACAACGGGAAAGCTTGCCTTGAAAAATCTAAATTTTATTTGGTGTTGGCGTGTAAAATCTTGTTTGCGTGGCTGCGTTGCACATCTTTGTGCTCGACTGTCTCATGGCAGACTAGTGACATACGTGCAACCCTTCAACACTGTTGCTGAGAAAAGGCAATAATTCAACCGGGATATGTAATTTAGGTGCAATTAAAACATGCTATGTTTGCGTATTTCATAGATGGGGCCTATTCAGCGAGATGGAGATCTCAGATGCACAGTTAAAGTAAATATATGGGAGATTTCTTCTTTCTTTTTTTTTTTTTAACCTTAGCCCTTGTCAGGCCAGTGATTTTAGCTTGTACGATGCTCAAATACAAACATGTCTTATGCCTTGCTTAATTCAGAGCATATTAGCAGCACTGGCAGATAAATAAAAAACACAAAAATTAACAACTACAACAACATAACAAAAGCCAGTGCTCTTTCCTTGACAGCTGTTTCCAGGCAGTCTGGAGATTCAGACACTCAACTCCTCGGCTTCCTTCTCCAGAGCTTGAATTGCCATGCTTTAAGCAATTCATAAAGATATACTCTTTGACACATGCTGGATTACATACAGAATTATGAAACAAACATTTTAGATATTGGACTAATTACACAGGCATATCTATACGTGTCTGTATTGCCAGAAGGCACGCCCTGTCAATAAGTCAATATTGTAAGTGGCTGCAGCTCGGGGCTTTGGTCAAAAGGCCAATCAGCTCCCCAGGTCCAGATGGTGCATTAGGCTGATAATGTCCCCATGTGCCTCTCTCTCTATCCATCACACGCATGTTAAGGGTACTTTACAGCCTTCCATCACTACCAGGCCAGCACGGGATGTATAGATGATCTCACAGGGTCTTTACATCCTCCCCCCCCCCCCCCCCCCTTCCCATTGGTGTGGTTGTCTTCGGAGCAGTGTTGAGAAGAATAATGCTGCGGGCGGCCATTTTCTGCTCCAGATTAGTAAATAACCAAACGGGCCAGCTCTCCTTAAACTCTGTGCTCCATGCAGTATAGCTGGAGCCTTCCGGAGAGTCCTCGACAATAGGAAAAAGTGACTTCCTGAGGCTTAAGCAGCCGCCGTCTCATCTCATTGTTAGTCTGTGTTTCTAAATATACCCGTCCATTAGTACGGACGCACAGGAATGACTTTGCTCTAGCTTTTAACATGCCAACGTTCTTTGGGCCGCAGCATGTTACGCTCCACTTCACGGCGTCACTGTGTCTTTATTGTGTTGTGATTGACTGAGAGAGAGAGAGAGTCAGTGTGTGTTTGTTGTGTTGGGCTTGACTGAGAGAGAGAGAAGGAGATAGAGGGAGAGAGAGAGAGGAGAGTCAGTGTGTGTTTATTATGTTGGGATTGACTGAGAGAGAGAGAGAGAGGGGGGGGG
>JAODUH010010642.1:0-25000 GCA_027564835.1 Typhlichthys subterraneus
TGCTACTAGATGAGAGGATGGACACAAGTAAATGAGGAGGGGGGGGGGGGGTGCAAAGGAAAACCACTCATCATTGGTTTGAAAGAGAGAGAAAGATGGAGGGTTTGGAGGGAGGGGGGAGGAGGGGGCAGAGAGGCTCAGTTGGTCTTTGTTCTGAGTGGCGTGACTCACAAAGCTTTGGCCAGGGCCAAACAGCAGAACAATTTGGTTGCCATTACCAAACAAAAACTGTTGGTAGAGAGACAGGAGAGAGAGAGACACAGAGAGAGAGAGAGAGAGAGAGAGAGAGAGAGAGAGAGAGATTGTGTCAGGGCAGGAGAGAAGGAATTAATGATTTTTTCCTGTCTAATCAAGAATAAATGTATGAAAGACACATACACACACACATTATGCTTGATGAGATTCAGAGAGCATATTCCTTTTGCATATGCATAGATACATGTCACACACACACACACACAAATGACGTTACCTGTGGTGTGTACCATACAGTAGCGTGTGAATGTGTGTGTGTGCGGTGTGGTGTGCATTTGCTTGCGAGTACACACATGCACACAACTATGAGAGTGTGCATGCGTGAGTTTGTTTGTACGTGTGTGTGTGCGTGTGTGTGCTTGCATGTGTTTAGCCTCTGCAGTAAGCAGGATGTCCTGTCATCCCGTCTGCTATTGTGAAGCTCTACACCCACTAGACATTACCCCCAAAGAGCAGCTTCCTCTATGTCAACACACACACACACACGCACACGCACACGCAAGCACGCACACGCACACACCTACACAGCTCAATGCCAGGCTAAATACAATGAGAAGCTGTCCAATGCTGCCCTGTCATCTGGCTAAATATAGCACCATTGCTGACCTTAGATAATATATTTAGATGTTATTACAATAATGGAGCAGGATATTTATCTTCCAAAATAGAAGCACTGCTGAGATAAATGGAGTGGTTGAGGTAAATTGCCCAAGCTTTGTTTAACAGGAAAGGTTACAAAGTTCTGTAGTGGGAAACATTTGACCTTGACTTTCTGGTTTCACCGATGGTTTTCCGTTCCATTCTAAACTTTGATGAAAGCAAAATCTAGGTTAGATTAGACATATGAGAACTGTAGGCAAAATTCCATTTAGATGCCTGTGTAGGCTACAGGTCGAGTGCAGCTAACACCGTATTCAGTCAGGTATAGGACAGTGAACAATAGACGAACTTTCCTATTTTTGAACACATCCACCCCATGCGTCATTATAAGTTAGCAGCACAGTCACTATAGCGAGAGACTTGAATACGTTTGTTTGCATTGCTCGTATGGAGTGTCTGGTCCTTGCTCTCACCTCCTCGGTGTAGCAGCTGATGACACCAGCATGTGCCCTTCCCTCCCTACTTGTCGACAATTCTCTATTCACACACTACCCCCAGCCAGCCCCCCCTCTGGCTAGAGCTAGCCCGAGGTGCTATTGTCTCGTTTCCTGTGTCCAAGCAAGCCACCCTTCAGCCAAACACACACACACGCACACTATAGCGTGGCTACACAAAACCACAGGAGCGCAGTGGATCCGATACGTTCCCGTTTCTGGTCCAGTTGACCACATTTCACTCGCAGGGATTTTGGTCACTTGCAGCACTTTTTCATCATTTTATTTGCGGTTATAACAGGCACAGATTTTGGAACCTCACTAGCACCAAGCAGTTGGAGTAGGCTACCACAGGGAGACAAGCGTGTAAACTTGGAAAATACATGAATCTGGTAGGTTTCTTCTGACAGTCGGGTCGAATCACTGCTGAAGTTGACTGAAAACGCGGATAGCTGTCACCATCAACTGATAATCCACTAGACAAAAGTCATTTCGTTTTGTTATTTGGGATGGTAGCATTTCTTAGTAGACATTGATTGTGTTTGACACATAGGCGACAGTGTTTTCTACTACTTAAGCAATAGTCTAAAACACTGATATACAGTATGTTTTACATAGCATCTTGTCAATTTTTTGAAAACAACAGTTAGGCCTATAATACAATAAGACATCGTTCACTATAACAACGTAGCCTAATGTTGCTACACAAAACTACAATATTTTGTATCTTGTTTTTGGAAGCACATAATTTAAATTGAAATAACAACATCCACTAATCGTATCTTCCAGAAGCAACCAATGATGTACATTACTAAAGTTCCACTTTAATGTGTTCTCTTCTGTGTTCTCTTCCATTGCATGTCTTGTTGATGTGTGAGAGAACAGAACAGCTGAATGTGAGTTGAACCTGATATGTTGAGAGCTGCAGGTCACTCTCGGGGCCAGTTGTCTCCGACCCTGGGACTGTTGTAGCTGTGGGGAAATCATGTGACTTTGCAGCTGTTCACCAAGGCATATGTACACTTACATTTACACTTACACACACACACAAAACATGTTTCAGCGTGGACTATAACATCATCCATATGTTTGCACTTCTTATCCATCTGTCAGAATGTAGTCCTTGTTTATACAGCTCACACGCAAACGGTAGGGGGGAGCCTACTGTAATTCAATGTTCTATGTCCTTGCTCTCCACAGAATACATTTCTGCAGTTTCAGGGGTTCGGGGACATTGCCATAGCACACATGACCCCACAATGTGTGTGTTTGTGTGTCTGTGTGTGTTACAAATGAATGTGCATGGACAGAACATGCATGAGAGAGCTGCGTGTGTGTGTGTGTGTGTGTGTGTGCGCGTGCGTGCGTGTGTGTGTGTGAAATGTACAGTGAGGGAATTGTGAAGGGCTGGTGGAAGCTTCCAGAGAGGCGTGTGAAAATTAAGAGTTTAGATGCAAAAACCTCGAAGCCCATCAGACATCTTTTGTTTTTAAATTGACAATATTTAAATAATTACATTTTTTTTTGAAGATATTACTTTTTATTCAGTGACAAACAACTGTTTAATGGTAATAAAGGTGAAAGTAGTGAACCCCAACTATATACATTTAATAAATAATGCGGTTTTAAATAGCTAATTTCTACTTTTTTTTTCAGATGGATTTAGAGGTTTTTGTATTTGACCTCTTCAAATGCACTTAAGATGTCACATTGCAGCTTGCATAGGGACTGATCAGTTACTTACCACTCTACAGCGCTGTAAGTGTGTGAGCGAGCGAGCAAGCGAGTGAGTGAGAGGGTGATAGGCTTAGACTGAGGGCAGACGAAAACCAATCCATATTCACACAGGATAGTTTAGATGGCTGCCAACAATGACCAAACCCAGCTGAACCAGCATCACTGCTGGTTCAGCTCTGTTGCATAACACCTGATAAGCTGGCCATGCTTGCTTACGCAAAAGCACAGGGGTCTGAAGCAAGAAGGATAAGCCATGCTAACCCCAAGTCTTTTGTTGGACACCTGAGGAAACACCTGTTGGCGTAGACTTTATTTACATTCATTGCATTTGGCAGCGGCTTTTACTTTATTGACATTTATGGCATTTGGCAGACGCTTTTATCCAAAACGACTTACATGTAGTACTAGTCATTCATTAGTTTTTTTCTTCTTCTTAGTCCCTCAACAGATCGTCTGCTGTGTAACATGCACCGTCTATTAGAAATATATATATATTTTGCCCCTGGATAACATGCAAATCGGAAGATGAAGTACATTGCATTTTGCATTTCTTATAACTTTAGCTGTATGAAGAGTTAGTAAAAACATTAGCAGGAAGAAAGAACATATTTAGCTTCCTAATCTACACAGCAAAGTTTGAGTTGTGACCTAACACCATCCAGTTTCCTCGCACACAAACTGCCCTCATGTCCCCCGATGTGACACATGCTACACCACCAAGAGAACTGGAACCCTCTCGGTAGAAGGGAATGTTGATTACAATTCACATGTGCATGCACACACCATACTTTTTAACTGTAGCCTAATGCATGTGGACACCATTGTACAGTACAATGAATGATTCACAAACACAGCATACTGTACATATAATCACAGTACAGCTTGTGGTGTCATCTGAATATATGTATTTATAGCTGTCTTTAGAAGTGTTTCTAAGTCTGTTGTTATAATAATGTTATTGAGACGTGCTTATTTGAATGACAGAAACAACTAACTAAATGTGTGTTCTTTAAAATTGCATTTGTTAGCTTCTTAAAAAAGATCATGTCTATCATCATCAGCACATTTCTATGAATGTAATATCACACAATGTTTAACAGGGACATTTTAATTGATCTTCCTGACCTTTGTCATCCTCTGTCAGACACTATGTCCCATTTTCATTGAACACCCGGACTTGTTTTCATCTCGGCCCCTTCTTGGTTTTATTGGGTTACAGCGTGCTTTTTCCTTTGTCTATAGGAGGACTGACCAGCCCTGTCGTCATACATCCTGAGTCTACCTTGTGTGTGTGTGGGCGTGTGCGTGCACAAGTGCCAAAGATGTCCAGGAGGGGGCTTGACCGGTGGACCCCCCACTGACGCCCCATCCCCCCCCATTTCCCAAGACATCCGCCCAGACTCGCCCTCTTTCCTGACAGCCTCACAATCCCCCCTCATCCCCTCCCCCAGCTCTCACCATGGCCAGCCTCGCGCTCAATGAGACTGGGATGGAGGACTGCGGCATTGACGATTCCTTCAAGTACAACTTGTACTCGGTGGTCTACAGCGTGGTCTTCGTCCTGGGCCTGATCACCAACTGTGCCGCGCTCTTCGTCTTCTGCTTTCGCATGAAGATGCGCAACGAGACCACCATGTTCATGACCAACCTGGCCTTGTCGGACTTGGTGTTCGTCATCACGCTGCCCTTCAAGGTCTTCTACAACGTCAACCGCCACTGGCCGTTTGGCGATGGCCTGTGCAAAGTGTCGGGAACGGCCTTCATCACCAACATCTACGGCAGCATGCTGTTCCTCACCTGCATCAGCATAGACCGCTTCCTGGCCATCGTCTACCCGTTCCGCTCCAGATCCGTACGCACGCGTCGGAACGCCGCACTGGTGTGCGCCGCAGTGTGGCTGACCATCGTGGGCGGAGGGATATCGGTGACGTTCTTCTCCACGATCAACACAGCCAAACGAGCCACCACCTGCTTCGAGGGGTTCTCCAAGAGCACCTGGAAGGACTACCTCTCCAAAATCACTATCTTCATTGAGGTAAGGGAGTGTGTGATGGGGTGTGTGTAGATGCAGGGGGAGGCATTTAAGTCTTATGATGGCACCACCGTTGTCAAACATACAGTATAGCTTTGTTTCTACCAGTGAGGTCATGTTTTCACATCATTTGTATGTTTACCCCTTAGTAGGATAAGATACGATATAGGATTAGATAATGAGTTTTCATATTTCATATTCCTTAATTAATTAATGAATTAATTCGACCTTGGTGGTTTTAAACACATTGGCAGATGAAAAATTGACATTTAGAGATGTTAGTTAGATGTAAGTGCTTAGCCATTGGACAAGGTTGTGTGCTCCATATTTTAAGTCATTACATGAATACCGGTAAACATTTCTTTCATATTTTTTCACCAGATTGTAGGTTTCCTGCTTCCCCTCCTGGCCAACTTGGTCTGTTCCTCGCTGGTTCTGCACACACTGCGTCGGCCGGCAACCATCGGCCACGGCTGTGAGAGCAAGAGGCGCGTGTTGAGAATGATTCTAGTCCACCTGGGCATCTTCATCATCTGCTTCGTCCCTTACAACTCCATCCTCTTCCTGTACGCTCTGGTGCGGACCCAGGCCCTGGCCAATTGCTCCATAGAGCGCTTCGCCCGAACTCTGTACCCCATCACCCTGTGTCTGGCCAGCCTCAACTGCTGCCTGGACCCCGTCGTGTACTACTTCACGTCCGAGAGCTTCCAGAAGAGCCTGACCACGGGAGGAAAAGGATCTGGGAGCCGGCCCGAGAGCAACCCTCGCAGCAGCGACGGCGACATCCAGCACACATCGAGCAACACGCTCACTAGAGACACACACACGCCCGCCACCAACGGCAAGGAGGCGAGGCGGTCCGAGACTGAGTTCTGATGGGAGACATGCAAAGAGAGGGACATGCAAAGAGAAGGACATGCTTGCTCTGAGGGACTTCTCAGGAGTGCTGAGGTTGAACTTGACTTGCAATCAGCAATCATCCGTTAAGTGCTGGAAATGCACGAACACATAACAGCAGATTAGTTAAATCCTGAGGTAAGTCCTGTGGTATGGCCAGGCTTTACTTACTACGGCAGCATAGGAGAGAAGAAGACTGTGTTGCCTGTGGGTGTTTGCAAGCGGAGACCACTAAGGGACCAGATACATAGTGTATAGGGCCGTTGTGCCGTTAAAAACAATAGCAACTGCATTACTCAGGCTGCACACCTGCATAAAAGCACAGATGTGCAGGCACACAAATGCACTGTATGGTCCAGATATGTTAGTCTGATTTGTTATTATGCTTTCGAGTACTGTATAAATTTGGCGTTTTCAGTATTTTGTTGTTCAAGCAATCAGTATATTATTGTAGAGTTGAATCTTAAGGCACTGTTCTATGAGGTAAACCCCACTGTGTCATAGTATTTTACCTGCCCTGCTATGTTGATTGTGTCTCATGTGGAAGTTTGGGGCCATTAAATACCTTTTCTAAACTCATTTTTTCCTTTTCCAAGTCCTTTTCTTGCACTTCCTGTTGATGTATTCTGCGCAAACATAAGATGGTGGAAAGTATGAATACCTGCATAAAATAATAATACGATATGTTTAAATGTTCATTTTCATTAGGAGTCTAATGTGATCCTGCTATTGAAGCCAAATGCAGTTCTGATCCAACCAGGAGAAGTGGCCCTCTATGCCCATGTTTGGACCAGAGGTCAAATGCTTATTATAGCTGGACCAATGGGCCATTGTTTGCTTCTGAAAGATTTCTCTCTTGCCTAATCTGGCTTTAGACTGCAGATCTGAGAAACCCTCTATACACAATGTACAAAACATCTTCAGCACCATATTACTGAACAGTGCCTACGTTAATCAGCAAATCTAGATGTTTGAGGGATTATAGGTCTGTGTGTTTTATACTCAAACTACATGCATTTTCCACATACTTGAATTGCAATCATGTTTGTGGGTGAATTCATGACCAGTAGTATTGAAACACTAACCTGGCGGGGTTAATGCCACACGTCATACCCACTAAACCATTGCAGACCATTAGAAAATGCCTCCACATGCTAAAAGTGTTGAACTCTGCATGGAACACTATGTACCTAAAACATTATATGACATGTTAATGCTGTTTATCTTTCCATCAATCAAGGCAAGCAGAGTTGCAGAAGGGAAAATAACTGTGCCCTTATTGGGAAATGTAACTAGACCACAGTAAAGAGTACCTGCTGCAGTTTAGACAGAAAGGGAAGCTTTGTAATTCAAGCAGGCCCCTGTGAGTGAAGTGGCCATGTGCACAGAAACGACAGCAGATAACCGGCACATTTGGGACGGGGGTAGTGGAGGGGAAATATTCCAGAGTGGACAGAATTAGGGTACGAACAGGAAAGGAGAGAGTGAGAGTGTGACAATAATTGTACAGCTGACCTTAACCGCTTAACTGGCACGTGTTAAAGATGTGCATGAAAAAACGAACTAGCTTACTATTGGCTTAGTAGGAGACAAATATGCCTCAAAGGGTTTGGAAAATGCATACTCCCAGCTGGTAGACGACTGCCGACTGTGAATAGTCCTGTTCTGACCTCTAGCGGCCCTGTAGAAAAAAAGAATGTTGTCTATGTAACAACGTTTGTATTCAAAACCAATGCGTGTGTGTACTGCGCTCTCTAATGGCCAGTCCTAGCAGAGGTTTGTCTCTCACTGTGCAATAACCTGACTGTATGACATGGGAAAACTATTAATGCCTTATAGAATAAAGACGAAAGATGATTCAATTCACATATTTCTAGGATGTGATTTATCGGTTTATTGGATTATAACAGTCTACTGTGGTTTTTGATGTTTAAGGTGCACCCAACAATCACTAAGAGAACCATATTACTCAATACATAAATAAAATAGCATTGCCATATTCTATAGGAGCGAATATTTAATGTAGTGCTGTAAATTGCATTAAATACTTGACTGACAGAAAATTACAGTTTCTGTTTGAGATTAGCATCTTCTTCTACGCAGAGAAGATCTGGACACATATGTTCAAAAATGTATCTTAAATCTAGAATCTAATAATGATATACTGTATACTGTATACTGTATGCTATATACTGTATACTGTGAAAGCTATTGGCATTGAACATACTGCATAATTACAATAGGCCCATTGGAAGTTGGTATACACCAAGAAGGAAGTCACAATCTGATAAGAGGAACCTGAATTGTTGCCTTCTCCTTAGTTCTGAACTCAGCATGCAGACTTCACAATGACATCTAACCCAGTTAATAAAGTAGGTAAAGAAGGTTCATAATATATTCATATGTATTTCAAGTTATTCCAATTCTTCAGTATCAAAGAGATGTCTGCAACACAGGTAAGAATAAAGCATATACAATAGCTGGCATATATTGGTACAATCGCAGCATTTACATTCCCATCTTGAATTACACAACTACACTTGAATGTAATATACATTCAATCAGCTATTTAATTTCATAGTGATTGGAGGTAAAAATTTATTTATGCTCAGGCATTATGCCCGTTTACAGTTTACACCACATGGAACGTTGCCCTGCATTAAAACAGGATGGTTCAAAATATTTACAAAGTCACACATGTAATACTAGTTTAGGGGCATAATAAAGACATTATTACATTTCTGCGTGCATGTATATGGCGTGGCGGTCTTGCCTGTGTAGATGCCAACTTCTAACCACACAACCATTTGTTTTGACTAAGTGACGTAAGTAACGGTGTAAAGGCAGCCTCGGGCATATGCTTCCGTTCAACATCTCACTAAAGACATAAGGGTACATGCTGCACCAAATACTTTACATACACGTGCACCCACACATACAGTATGCGCACGCACACACACACACACACACACACACACAATCCTGAACTTGTGCACGTTCAAACTCTGGTGGTGAGTAGGTGTTTTTCACTTTGACATGTGGATGAGCACTGTGATGTTGTTGCGATTGATGCGGACGTTTATCCTATCTGATGTTTACAGATGCGCGTGAAGGGAGCTAAGGGTCTCACACCGAGGATGGCCAATGCAGGTTCTGACGTTCCCCTTCCACCCAAGCTGTCTGTGTAGGGAGAGGACATCAAAGAACAAGGTAATCCCGGTCTATCGGTTGTTCTTCTCCAAATCTGAGGGGGGTGTGCTTCGCTGACTGTATTGTTATTGTGTGGCTGTGGTGGGCCTGCCGTCTTATCAACCAATAACCAATACATGATGACAGACCACCCTGGTCCTTTGTGGGTGACTAAACTCTCTAAACTGGCATGAACTGTTCAGTTATCATACTCACTTCTAATGACTTTTCCACTAAATCTTCCCTTATTTAGCATTTACTGGTTTGTGAATAAGCAGGCTTATATGCACATTTTATAAGGTGCTTTTTCGGAGGCAGTTTGTTCTCACCCCCTCCTCCTCCCACCCTCCTTGTGTCAGGAAGGGCGTTTTCAATAACCGCTTTTTACAGACATTTCCTGCATAAAAATGCACCGATGTTCTTCTGATTTATAACATACTGCATGCTTTACTGGCAAAGCACCAATTCATTTTTCAAGCCTATATATGAAGTAAATACTGTGTTAATAGTCCCTTCTATATGCGATGGGCGCATGCAGTTTAAAAGAGCACAACATATGATGAACACTACGACTTCTACAGCTCATAGTTCATTTTTCAGGTTAACATCATTTAACAACTTTATTTGTAGCCTTTTTTACCAGTATATATATATATATACACACACACACACACAATTGTCAATTAACCATTGTATATCAATTATATTCAGTTTTATCTCTCCTTGTGTTGCAGGTGCCGTTTCATGTGCGTAAATGTAATGTATCAAGAAAGAAATGAAGTGAAAGTGGCACAACTCAAGTCACTACTTTGTTGAAGGAATCCATTGTTTCTCTGTCCACAGAAAAGTGCATGCTGTATGTTGTTGCATGCCGGCCGCCATTACTGTTTGCAATATAAACATCATGCCTGTGAATATGACTGTTTTGGGGGCGGGGTCTGAGGCTAACGCCTCCCTTGCATGTAACAATAACATGACAAGCTGGGATCAGACCATGGATCACCTGTACACCTACTTCTATTTGTTCCTATTCATCCCCGGCCTCCTGCTCAATACCACGGCCCTCTGGGTCCTCTGCAGACATATTAGGTACACACATGCACGCACGCACACACGCGCACACACACACACAAGCTCTCTCTCTTCTGTAGGCTATGCTTGCACACATACTGTACATACTATATATACACATACACATGCAAACCCTGATAAGGTCTCTCTCCTGTGTAGGCTAGCGCTTGCACACGCTCATGCACACACGCACACACACAGTACATACTACACACACACACACACACACACATTACATTATGCTTCTGTGATTTTAATATTAAGTAGTTTGATTTCTATTTCATCTTTGTTTTAGTTTTAAGAATGTTTGTCAGTATTTCATTGTCTACTAGGAATACTTTCGTAAGTGGTTGGGGCAAAGCAGGTCCAGTATTGTCAGCATTTTCAATCAGCAAGAAGTAAAATATAAACAATAATCATGATCATTTAAGTTAATTCTCACAGTTTATTTATTTGTAGTACTCTTTATTTAAATACGTTTCTCTCTCGGTCTCTCTCACCCACAGCAAGAAGACTAAGGCAGTGATCTTCATGATTAACCTGGCAGTAGCCGATCTGGCTCATGTGCTTTCTCTGCCTCTCAGGATATACTATTACTTCACTCACACCTGGCCCTTTGGACATGCCATCTGCCTGTTATGCTTCTACCTTAAATACCTCAACATGTATGCTTCCATAGGATTCCTGGTAAGTGGCTAAAGCCCGACTATTGCTCTCAGATCAGTTTATTTCACTGAGATTTTAATCTGGATAACCTGTTACCCTTAGCTTGTTCAGAGCCACCCTGCTGGAGATCCCATCATGCGATGACGTTTAAGTGTTTTGAAATAGTGGTAGAGCTAGAGGAGGTGATCAAAACAGTTGTAGAAATGCAGATTGGTTAAATGCTGTCCAATAGTTTCCAAATCAGAGGTCTACGCCCAGCAGGACGACTGCGAACACTTCCCAATGGAGCGTGGCCAGACCCTATTCACAAAGTGAATATGGTCTGGTTACACCTTTACTGTACAACCGTGCATAATCTGAAACACTTCAAAACACTTGATCTGCTAATGACCACCTGCTATCAGAGTCTTGTGACATGCATTATCATGCAACCCCGTGCCACCAGCAAGCAGCATGCTATTTCATATTTGCTGTGTTGTTTTTGTTGGGTTTCACTTCGCCCATTTTCCCAACCACCTGCCAGCCACATGACCTGGGGCAAACATTAGTTTAGCTTCAAGGAATCTTAAAGATAACAAGGTCTTGTGGGAGTGGGGGATGAAGGGTTATTAATTGCCATTTGTTTTGAGTTGTTGCACTCTCACTTCATAATTTAAGCCAGCTAACTGTTACTAGAGGATAGTTTAGTGGAGACATTGGTGACATCAGCTTTTTATACAGTTAAAAAAAAAAATGTTTTACAAGGAAGCTGTAATCAAAATTTGCGCAATTCACGCATGTGTACGTGTGTGTGTGTGTGTGTGTCACCACAGCAAACTCTTCATTTTGCTAACTAATTGCAACTGGCATAACATCACATTGTTGGCTTTGTGACAAATTTTAATGGCTTTTAAAAGCCATGATTAAAATGCAGTTTTGATAGCTCTGGCTTTCTTCTGGCGTAATCTGTCTACAGCCTTAATCATTATTTTTCTATGATAAACAGATAAACAGTGGCTGACTTAATTCTGATTCAAGATAATGATTCAGGAAAACCTAAGGGCACATCCCAAACAAGCTTATTAGCATACAGTACACTAGGATACAAGTATGGCGTTTGTATGGAGTAGCTTTACACTGACAAAGGTTGAAATCAAAAGCGTTAGTAACGCCCACAGCCTGCTTAAATCATGTCTCCGTTTCCAGGTGTGCATCAGCGTGCAAAGGTGCGTGTTCCTGCTACACCCTTTCTCTGCCCGTCAGTGGAGGCGGCGCTACGACCTGGGCATAAGCATTATCGTGTGGGTGGTGGTTAGCCTGGGCTGCTCCCCGTTCATCCTAATCAGGAACAGCAGCAGCCCAAGCCTGGTGCCCACCTTTTCCCCCCACCCCTCCACCCAGAGCCATGTGGCCACTGCACAGATCTACGCATCCCTCCTTCCCACAAGCCCCAGCTCCGTGTCATTGTCCAGTATTAGCCCGCAGAAAAACGGCTGTTTCAAGGACCTGCCCACGCGCCGGCTGCCCATATCGCTGGCGGTCACCATAGCGGCTCTGGCGGAGCTGTTTGGCTTCGTGCTGCCCCTGGCGACCATCGGCTACAGCTCCATACGCATCTTCCACTCCCTCAACCTGAGGCCGCAGCAGGAGGATCGTGGGGAGGGACACCAGGCCTCGGCCACGCTGAGCCCGTCGGCGCGCCGCCGCGTCCTGTCGGCCTCGTCCAGCTACAAACTGGTCATGGAGAAACGCCGCGGCCTGCGGATGGCGCTGAGCTGCTCAGCCCTCTTCCTGTTCTGCTTTGCCCCCTACCACCTTAACTTCCTCCTGTACATAATGGTGTCGCAGGGAATAGTGTCCCACTGTGGCACCAAGCTAGCCGTGCTTCAGTTCCACCCAGTGTCTCTGTGTCTGGCGAGCCTCAGCTGTTGCCTCAACCCCCTGCTCTATTACTTTCTAACAGCAGAGTTCAGACTGCATCTCTCCATACACACCTCCATCAACTCCTCTCTCATCTCCTCCCCAAACACCTCCTCTTTCCACCATCCCCATCAGCGGCGTGAACGTCTTATGAGCATGGAGAGCACGTCCTCATTTAGGGGTTAGCGCCATAAATTGAAGGAATTCAGCTATGCCCGAGTTGACAAGACAAACACATGTATTGTTTTCATCAGAAGCCACAGAATTTGTATCACAGCTTACTGATATGTAATGCTTACTGGGAATACATTTTTTTATAAATAAAGAGGCCACTGACCCTTGTATGCATGTGAGAACCTATGTGATGAAATTTTAAGAAACCCATGTAGATCTGCAATTTCCTTCCTTATCTGAATATTAACTGCACATGCTGACTTTTTATATAATCCTTCAAACTGGAATCGGATCAATATTTCACAGCAATCAATTACAATGCTGATCAGAGTCTCTACTGATAATTAATCAACGGCATTTATGTTTTGGTTAAAATTCAAATAAACACACAGAAGCATAATACTCAATCAACTAAAAAAGAATAACCAATACTTTTGTGGTTTCCAAGCACCTATGGTAAATAAATATCTAATCTACCAGTGTTTGCTTGAGGAATAAATAATTAGCTAGTTAAAAAGAGAGTTGACGGAATTTGCAAAACGTGTCTATTTTCTACAGACCACACCATTTCAACCGGCTTTATGATTATGTCTATAAGATAATGATTATGTCTATAAGAAATAAAAAAAAAAACACACTTACAAACGCACAAGCTTTCAGTGTTCGTGATGTCCTACAACAACTGTTTCAGTGTAGCACCACAATTTGCTAAGACTCCATCAAACAACTAGCAAAACCAAAGACCATGATTTTAGTGTATGCACCACAAAATGTTCACATGAGATTAACAACCAATATACTTTCAATTGTTATAGTCTACATGTGAAAATACATATGGTCATTTCCCTATTTTCTATGCTAAATGTTTTACAACAGTTCCCCAATTTCCTATAGCAAATGTGCAAAACAGATAATCTGGCAATCAGACAGGTTGTGAGGTTTTCAGTTTAACTGTAACTTTCATGCATCTGTTGAATCAGCTCTGAATAAAGCCCATTCTAACCTCAGCCATGTGCCACCCACCTGCCAGTGAAGGTTATATTCATCCAGTGGAACACCATAAAACCCATTATTCACCCACTCATAGTTTAAATATTAGCCTACATTTCTGTCAAATTGTATTTTCTTTTGGCTTTAACATTATAATATTAGGAGTGACCCCATTAAGATATTTGTGAGTACACAAACAGACAGGCGTATATTAAAAAGAGAAGTCATTGTGTCAAAAACTTTTTAAACCACTCCCCTGGTCTAACAGGAAGCCAAATCTACTGTATGCTCAAACTCAAAATTGAATGAGATACATATAGTCAGAGCAAGAAAGGGGGAGAGATGAAAAGACAACACAGGAAATTTAGAGGGTGGTAGATGAACAATGAGAAACGAGACAGGAAATGCCAGTGATGAGTGACAGCAAAAACAGAGATCCGGCAGCTTTTTTTTTTGTGCGTGGACACTTTGTTTGGTGAGATACCTTACTCTTCTGCCTCACACCCGTGAGTCTTCAGCCATTAATAGCACTGCAGAGACATCTCCAAATTAAGGTAAGATTATCTTAAATGAACAGCATACTTCATATGAACTTGTGTAAAAGAGTGGCGTAAGGGGCTAAAAATGCCTTAGCCATGCTGTCACGTCTCGGGGGGCGGGGGGGGGGGGGTCTTGTGTGTTTCGCCGCTGTGTGGAATGCCTGTTATATAGGGCAGTGCAGCATATCTGTATGTCTGCATTAAGTCCTCTTTGAATCTGTACATGTTTTCTCGGCAGACCTACAGAACAGCGGCGGTCTTATTTCTCATAAAGGCACACGTGTATGTACTACGTGTAGGGCCCTTATGGATGCTCAAATACTGTCTAGAATAGCACAGTGACTCACAGCATGCAGTTTACACCCACTGACATGCGGGTTGATGTAGCCAAATTCCAAGGTGGGAACATACTTGGTTGAATATTTGTTAAAGTTAATTTACCTGTGGGTGGAAAAAAGTACATCTAAATGAAAAAGGGAGATACAAGTGATGTGGTAATAGTGTGTTGCAAAATATTCTTTCAGCATTATCATTATAAGTCCACCAAAAGACAAGAAGCTGCGATAGGTCCTAATTTATACGTCATTGGGGAATAAGGGTAGACGACAGCTTCAGAATGGTAGAAATGGGTGGAGGACTGACTGAAAAAGAAGAGTGCTCAAGGTCACCAGAGCTGGGAGGCTGAAGTCCCAGTGTTTACTCTGAACCCATTATGAGTACCAGAAGTAGGGAGTACTGTGGCTACACGGATGTTTAAATCTTCTGTCTTATCCAGAGATATAAAGGGCACCAAGTCGAGGTTCAAGACGTGCAGAATCTCAGTTTCCATCCTGGGTCCGACTCTCTTTAGAAAGCCCAGAACAGAACCGTACGTTGAATAATGTTTTATTAGCTTTGACTGCCAGGGCCAACTTCACAGGCGTCTTTGCACTCATAGCAATGAAGGATCTAATGACTGCTTGACAATAATGCATTATTGTCAGTTAAAGTTGGAAAATTCCAGCATGATTGTGAAAGTAGAAAAAGGGGAAAACATTTAAAATTCCAGACCACTGAAAAATAACTTGGACATAGTGACGGCAATGTTCACAAAGCACAGTTTCAGCTAAAATGGTTTCCCAAAAAGGTGGGTACAATATCACCATATACAGATTTGTTAAAACACCTATTCCAGTGTGAACATACAGGATATAGCTTGTCCACAAAATGGCCAAGGTATTCAACCCAATTACATCTGAATGCAATGCCACATGTTGCTTTATGTAAAACACCACCAGCCATAACTCAGACTTTGAGAGTACATTTTGTTGAAGGTCTAAGAATGCAAATTATTTCTGGCGGCACAGGTGCACACAGCCATAATACATATTACCTAAAACTACTGTGGTTAGGCTGTTCAGTAAACAATAATTTACTAAGAAAAAGCCACTACTTCCGCTTAGCAACTTATACAATGTACTCTAGAGGCTTGCAATTAATTTTTATTGGTTAACTAATTCATTGTCTCTCACCCTCTCCCAGGCCCTGTACTGAAGACTAGACGTGGACACACATTTTATATCTCCACTGATGTGATTCAGCTAGAAGATGCCATTGTTCCATCTCTTCTCCATTGTGAAACAGCAATTAGAAAGGAGAAAGACAGCCAAAGCATGAAGCCCACATCATGAGTTAACATGGATACATACCGGCCGCAACAGACTGACAAAAAGAAGATTCCCACATATAAACTCTACTGGTGAACAGAACAAACACTCACCCTGTCAACAGACACGGTAGGGGGGGGTGTTCCCATGGACAACGATGAATACCGAAAACATAACATGTCCCAATAGCAGTGATCTGCAAAATTACCAGCACCACGTATATGCGGTGGTGTACAGTGTGATTCTAGCACCGGGATTGCTGGGAAATGTGCTGGCACTGTGGGTGTTCCGGCTCTATGTTAAAGAAACTAAGAAAGCTGTCGTTTTCATGATGAACCTGGCTGTGGCCGACTTAATGCAGGTGACGCAACACCACTGTTGGCATTCTACTGTAGTTTACTCTTAAACCATCTATATTTATTTATTGTAAACACTAGAACATCTCAAGAAGTGTACCATAGTAATTGCATAATGGGGAAGTGAGTTAATACAGCGGCAAGACTGTCATCTAATGCATCACCACAAAACAAGATTAAAAATAAGACATGAAAATGTGACCAAACTAATGACAAAAATGTAACTTTGCTAAAGGCTTAGAAAGCAACACAAGAGCACCTTTCACGTCACACAGTGCAGGTGTGGTTAAAAGGGAAATATCTGCCAAGAAATCGTAATCGTGCCGTTTTAACACAGCACAGCTGCACATATTGACAAGGCTAGGAACACTATAGCGGCCTACTAGAGCAATGACAACACATCAGTTACCGTCTCTGTCGAGTACCACCATTCTCAATATCTCTGGTCTCTCCAGGTACTCTCCCTGCCTCTGCGGATCTACTATTATCTGAACAACAACTGGCCGTTTGGACACATCGCCTGCATGTTCTGCTTCTACCTGAAGTACGTCAACATGTACGCCTCCATCTTCTTCCTCATGTGCATCAGCGTGCGCCGCTGCCAGCTCATCCTGCGGCCCCTCAGCTACACCTCGTCCAGAAAGAAAGGAGACTGGTACATATGCGCTGCCGGGTGGCTGCTGGTCTTCCTGTGCTGTCTCCCCTTCCCTCTGCTGCGCAGTGAGTCCAGCCCCGACAAGGACCACTTGTGTTTCTCGGAGCTGCCCATGCAAAGGGTCAGCAGGCCGGCCAAGTGGGCCCTCTTGATCGCGGCTGAGCTGCTGGGCTTCGTGGTGCCTCTGATGCTGGTGCTGACCTGCGCCTGCTTGACCACGGCAAACCTGCGGCAAATCAGGGAGAGCGTGGTGCACGACCGAGGGGAGAAGCGGCGGGCGTGGAAGATGGTGCTGAGCTGCGCGCTGGTCTTCCTGGTGTGCTTCGCCCCGTACCACGTCACCATGCCGCTGGACTTCCTGGCCAAGACCAACACGCTGAGCTGCACCGTGCGGGAGACCATCCTGCGATGCCACCCGGTCACCTTGTGCCTGGCCAGCCTCAACTCCAGCCTAGACCCCCTCATGTATTACTTTACCACGGACGAATTTCGCAGGCGGCTAAGTAGGGCCGACGTGGCAGAAGCCGTGCCTTTCACCAGGCGGCTGTCCTGCATTACTGGGCCGAATAAAGACATGGTTACCTAGTTAAAGGCACGCCTTCAAAGGAAACTAAATCCAAACTGTGAAAGAAGTGGATTTCATTAAAGAAACAATGCAACAAGAAGTATAAATAAAAGGTATACAGTTTTAAAATAAACTTTTTTTTTCAGCTGAAGGATGTAGTTATTAAATGTGTCAGCTGTGCCGAGGTTGAATAGTAGAGCTTTTGAGAGATGCGCGTCAGCCTGAGATGTAGGGTACGCCGTAGTGTGCGTGGCTACGTGACGCGACGCAGTAGAAATATGCCTTGAGCAGTTCCTAAATTACTCTTAATATTGAAAAACAGCCTGTTTTTGTAGGAAGAAATTCATCTTTATTTAAAACAAAATTCAGCCAGTTAACAGTGCGCACAACCTTGCCCTCATCCTTCATCAAAATAATCCAGCAACAGTCCGTAGAAACAAATTTTAAACAGGCACATCCTTGTTCATGCCAGATTGTCTTTTTCTGTGCAGTCTTTTACTCAGGAATAAAAAAGAGGTGGTTGTAATTCTTATGATGTACTGTATATTAAGGTGCTATTTCAAGGTGTTGAAAAACCATGCAGTGCTATATTCTATAACATTAAGATGATTGGAAGAATAAACTTCTTTGTTATGATACATTACATCTCTTGAATTATGAACGAAAGTATAATCATAACTGATAGTTATGTTCCGTTACTTGCAACCACCATAAACTACTCAAATTCACAAGGATACGGGACACTATTTTCTGAACTTATATACCACATTTAAAACTAAATTGTTTGTTTTTATGTTAAATACCAACCTTAATGTCACTTAAATAACTAGAATTATTACTCTTATTTAATTTGAACGAATATGGTTTCTACAAACACGGTTCCTGCAGGTTTTATAGGCTTAACACCATAAATAAAGAGCATCACTACATTTGGGAGCAAAAGGGCAGTCTGAGAAATATTTACAAATTATGACTGGGTGCTCTGGGACACTTATTATCCAGACCACTACCCTTTTTGAAGCCATACAATTACAAAAGGGTCTATAATAACAACATAACCTATACTCCCAGGGCAATATTGTAACAATCTACTGTATAAATCCATTTTACATGTGCTCAGCAGGATGACAGACAGGTTTGGAATGGTTATCATCTACATCAGGGTGAGGATCACACAAACACCTTTTGAGACGACCTAATTTTATGATGCACTAAGCCTGAAACACTAACAATACCATCAAATTAGACTGAGATCTGAACAAATCCTTAGCTAGCACGGCACAGCAGCTAAGCAAGTTAGCATGTAGACTTTAAAGTAGGACTACTGTAGGTTATAACATTGGAACACATTTCACTCATCACAGTAGCAAAAGCAGGGGAAGCTACATCTAATCGCAAGATCTTTACAAAAATACTCTAATGCTACCACCAAGAGCTGTGTCAAGACAGCCTCATCACCCATTCTTTCCTGTATTGCCTGTCACCTCTCTCTCCCTCCCTCCCTCCCTCCCTCCCTCTCTCTCTCTCCTGTTCCATTCTCTGTCGTCGTCGTCTCAGTCCCGTTTTCCCTCCCATCAGGCCTTACATATTCTGGTCTCTGTAACAAATTTGTTTTCAAAGTGATGGATGGTGAAGCAGTCTTCTGCCGCACGCTTCTGGATATTTCCACCTGAAGGTCAAAGGACACAAGCATCGGTAAAACACACACAACACGGGTTGGGCCGATATACGATGCCATCGTCCATCGCCGATGGCCGACAGTGATCAAAATGTTTTGCATTAATTTTATAGATCAAAGTCCCCGCGATACAATTTGGTAACCTAGTCTAGAAAGCCCAGTTTAAGTTTTCACCCAACCGGACCTGGAATGTCAGTGCGGCGCTGCATCCGGTACGTGTCCTTGCCATCACAAAGCCGACGGATGTAGAAACCCAGAGGCTTGAGGTCTTCAACGCGCTCAGTCACTACCAAGTCCTCCTGCACTAGGTAGCTACGATACGAGCCAGACTGGAAAACATAAGCAAGACGTTTAAAAAAAAATGTCCATTGCTTTCATACAATTTTCCAACTGAGCAGTTAACATAATATAATAAAAAGGTACAGTACTGCTGCGCTAACACTTGAATGATGATTGATTTAGTAACAAATAACATGCTCAACTTCTGAATTAGTATAAAAGTGTTTTGACTTAAAGTTGATATGAACATATACTGCATTGTGTTACACTATGTACATTAATTTGTGGTATAACCTTCCTACAGTGTGGTTGTCTATAAATGGTAACACAAAACGTAGAAATAACACAATGACTAGACTGATTCATCAAGCCTGGAAACAATGAATCAGCTTCTGTGACGTCACTCAACGCTGGTGACCTGGACATGTCTCACCATCAGCTGCATGAAGAGGTCCATGAGGTCCTGAGGAGGCAGAACCACTGATGTGTTCAGAGGAATCACAAAGCAGGTCCTCAGAGTCAGGTCCAAGTATGCAGTCAGCTTCTACTCCAACCACACAAGAAACAACACACGCACACGTCAGCAGTCCGAGAGCTTGTTCCATAGGTCACTTTGTGCTTGGTAAATATATCATAATGAAACAAGTACTAAGAGGAGGCATAGGGATGGCCCGAATACCATTTTACAGGTTTCAAATTCTCGTTGGCATTTTGACAGACAGACAGACAGACAGAAGTCGGTCGGTTGGTCGGTCGACAGACAGACAGACAGACAGACAGACAGAATAAGGGTCCAAGATGGACCGTCCGATTAAGAATAAAACAAATTAATCCAAGTGAATGTTCTCCTGTGGAGCCGATAGCTCACATTGTTTGTCAAATGAAGATGTCACTTTTAATTGACAAATAAATAGGTCTACTCCTTGCTCTTAGATGTTTCCTTTCGTTACCTGGCTACAAAATATTATTTTTATCTGAATGAAAAGGAGTGAAAACTATGTCAAATAGACCCGTATCTGAAAGGCACATAGACCTAGTATAGTTTAAAATCTGTGCCACAGTTAACATGGCTCCAACCAAATTAGGATCGCATTAACGATCGCTCGTTAACTGTCTAGAGAAAGAGGTAGGCCTACTTATTATTCTAAGATAGAGATAATATGCAAACTGGCTTAAATAAATCAATTCAGTAGTATCTTGTCTGAGCAAGATGTGTAAAAGGAATTAAATAAAAGGCCCACATAGGCCAGTCCAGTGGTTAAAGCAATTGTCTCTTGATTGAAGTTTTGTATTTTGACTAAATTAACCACAGAAAATTAAATGCAGGGTCAATGTGTGAAACCTAAGCCTTTCATAATATTATCCCTCATGCACACACACAAAGTGTTGGAATTAGTAATTGGAGCACAAAATGCACCAATCCAATGCTGCAGTTATGGCTATATTGTTTAGTTTTGATGGCAAGAACTCTGGTTGTAGTCTACCTGAATCTCCCAACAGTCATAATTGCACTAAATTGGTTTAGTTTTGACATACTGTATATATTTTACAATTTAGGAAATACAATTTTTTTTTATTAAGTTTTCATATCTGAAAGCTGTAACCAAACAGTGTCATCATTTATTGATACAATATGCAGACATTTTATGACACAAGGCATATCCCTGTCAGAATGGCAGAACATTAGAATAATAATTCCAGTCCTCTAAAATAGCAAGAACAGACATGTAAATCCACTGCCTTATTAGCGAGACTAAATTAGCTTCACAACACTTCCCTGAAACTTGTAACTTTTTGCACCCCACGCAATTTTCAGTGTTGTCAGTCATTACTAACAAAATGTGTGAATGCCCCTCACACACACACACACACTTTATTTTTTAAGGAAGTACAATGTGCATGGAAGAGTAGAGTATGCTCTATGCTAGCAGAGTACAAGAGTACGGTCAGGTGTGTTTAGCCCTGGCCTTTACCCGGTGGAAGTCATGCAGGATGTAGGCGGGGTCCCCAGATCTGAAGCGTGGAGGGGGGACGCTGATGACAGCCATGTTGTCAGAGATCTCCACCTCCTCCTCCACCCTTGGCAAGTAATATGGCTGGTTCTCCCTCCCAACGCCAGCAGACACGTCACTGAACTGCATAGCTCCATGGTACATGCGCTACAAACAACAAAATAATGTCAGCAGACATGCACCCATGTTGAATTCACAGAAACAATGGTTTTAATCCACCAGAGCCATTAGCACTAACACTTTCAATATGTTAAGTTTCAATATAAAGCCTGTGAAAGAAGTTGCGCATTTTAAACCACAAATAATGTCTGAAGGCAGCTTGCACACTATACACTGATGTGGAGAGCACATACGCACAATAGCCTACAGTAGCCTACAATATTTGCGTCTATGAACATTTGCTTTATGTATAAGTAGCCTACGCGTGCCCACCCACCTTTGGGGTGAAGTAACGATAGAGACATGCTCCTCCAACAATGAGCCCACTGAGGATGAAGGCAATGCCTAACAGGGTGAGTAGACTACGTCCCGTAGAGCCTTCGCTGACCTCTGGTGCGGTTGCCAGCTCGGGGTCCTGCACACGCCCACCATACACAAGTGCATGATAAAATACCAGTTTTTTTAAACAAATAAAGAGCGATATGCCTAGTAGTGGATGTGGTTTGAGTCATCAACTGGAAATTACTGTCACACATTGAAGACATGCTGCTCAAAATAGCCTAACCGCAACTAGGCTACTTCGTGTCGCATCAGGTAACCCTAACAACATTCATTTAACTAACCAAAACAGATAACTACAATGGCGATCGAACCCCGCATGCATACATACATTAATCCATAATCTATGGGGCATGGATGGACTATGTGTCTCAGGCAGGCCAGTGATAACAAACGTGGAGGGGGGCCATTGTCATTGCCGCTTAATCCCGAGAAGAAGGCCTCAAGTAGCTACAGGCACAGGAAAACATTCCCGGTCGCGCATCGGGAAAGCAACGTATCTTACCTTATCCGACGCTGTAGCGTCTTTGCCAAGCGCCTTTTGCGCCAAAGCGGAGTTAAATGCAATCTTCACCATGGCGAAATATAACCTACGACAGAGATGGTATGTTATGTAAAATCCCTGAGAGCCGATTATCACTTTCCAATGCTCTTCGGTTATTCCCGGTAGCTCCGCTCTGTGACGCACCTCGGTTATATTCAGCGCTTCCGGTGACTTGTGGACATGAACATATTATAACAAATGGGCATGGGCCTATTGTAATTTAATCAAATGTATTACATGTATAGATCCAAATGCATATTATAGAATCGTTTGAGCTCAGGTGAGACAATTAGGTTGCTGGTTTTGCAGCATAGATATCTGAAACATCAGAACATATTACACGAAAATATTATTTGTGCGGTACTGCCATCTAGTGGAGGCAGGTTGTTACTATTAAACTATTATCATATAAGAAATGCAATATTTGAAATGTAGGCAACCCCCCCCCCCCATCTCTGTTCTCTTGCTCTCTATCTATTTCCTCTCTCTCCCTCTCTCTCTCTTTCTCTCTCCCCCCTCTCTCTGTGGTCTGTGGTGGTCCTTAGCATTCTGTTTTCACTCTTCTGACTCATTCTGGGTTGTTCGTGGAAGTAAATAAACATTAAACGGAGCAGCTCACTGTAGACAACCTGTGGCATCTCTCCAGCCCAAATGGAACTGCACAAACACGGACAAATAACACACACAATTTACACACAGAGTAATGCATGCATTACGCAACGGAGAGGGCACGCGCATTTGTACAGTACGTCAAGCATGTGTGTATCTACATGAAGCACACACACACACACACACACACACACACACACACACACATACAAGCATGCATGCCTGCAACACACGCCCACACGCTCACACACATTCCCAGGTTTAACAGACAGATTGGACCGGTAATCTCCACTGAAAGGTCCATAAACATAGCAGCTGATTTCTCTACCTCGCCCCTACTCCGCCCAGCCCCCCCCCACACACACACACACTCTTCCAGAAAGCCGAAAGTGGTCCTGAAGGGTTGTTTATGAGCTCGTCTTACGCTGTGTTTGATCTGTGAGCTTGCCCACACATGCACACGCACTCACGTGCGCACACACACGCGCACACACACACACACACGCACACACACACACACACACGCACACTGTAAGAGAGGAAAAGAGAGGCAAAGTGCTTAACGTTTGTGGTAATAGCCGACATGATAAACAAAGGCCTTATATTTAATCCTTAGGGCTTCTCAGCGTCGTACACTCTAAGGGAAGGGTAAGTAGATGGCGGGGGGTGGGGGGTGGAGGCATCTGTCTCTGGCTGACAACAGTGGAGAGTCGATGGAGGCTTGGATGGGCTAAAGTGATAATTGGGAGCCATTCAGGGGAAAAATGGGGGTAGGC
This sequence comes from Typhlichthys subterraneus, assembly GCA_027564835.1. NCBI lineage: Eukaryota > Metazoa > Chordata > Actinopteri > Percopsiformes > Amblyopsidae > Typhlichthys > Typhlichthys subterraneus. Next base: position 24,162 of record JAODUH010010642.1, read on the forward strand.
AGGGAATGGGGGGGGGTGGGGTTAAAATAGAGGGAGGTCTAAGGAAAGCAATGCAATCTGCGGTGTCTGATGCTTGAGTGAGTTTTCCGAGGAGTTGATTAATGACAGATTAAACTGCCCTTCTCTACAGTTTACTGCTCAGACTCACTTAGGTACCTGGCAGATAGGATTTCTCTACCAATCACATTCAGGAATTCACTCACATGTACGTGTACACACATGCTGTACACAAACAATCGCAAAGGGTATGATGCTGGAAGGCCTGTGAAGAAGTTGGACAGCCCTGTGTGTTTCCCTGGGGTCTGTATAATGAATGTATGCACACACGCACACGCACACACACGCCTACTCTGTCAGTAAACTGTTAGTGTCTGCAGAAAGTGTGAGAAATAGAAGCTCCTATCCATGACATCACTCCCTTGCTAAACCATCACACACACACACGCGCAAACACACAAACATGCACGCTCACGCACACACACACATACACATGCACACACGCACACGCACACGGATCCACACTCTCACATCCCATAGATTTGTCATCAATTTCAGTACCAGACATGTGATCCCACAAGTGACAAATGACTCTGTCCCTTTTTCAGCTCAGAAAGCAGACACACACACACACTCAAAGAAAGACACAAACTGCTATGGTAACAGTTAGCCACAGAGTTGTGTTGATCCAAAAAAGTTAGACACTGCTTAAAGCCTCATAACGTCACTGATGTCTTTTAATGTGGACCCACTATAATCACCATGTGTCTCAAGTGAGAGAACATTCAGTGGTCAGAGAGAGAGAGAGAGAGAGAGAGTGAGAGAGAGAGAGAGAGAGAGAG
>JAODUH010010651.1:0-44870 GCA_027564835.1 Typhlichthys subterraneus
CCCCCCCCCCCCCCCCCCCCCCCCCCCCCCCCCCCCGCAGGGTGACGGGAGGCTAATCGCACTCGAGTACCAGCAAATGGACCAAGTGTGAATCCGTCTTAACACAAATACACGGCACGGTTCAAATAACTGAACAGATATTCAAAGTTTTAACACCATATGCTTTTAAATATCTAATTATGGATAGATAATACTAAATAATAGTAATAATTATAATAATAATAATATTACAATTAATAATACAATTAATAATAACAATATAAAAAAATACACAAAAAAAGAAATAATAATAATAATAATAATAATAATAATAATAATAAATCACTAACATGAATGGCAAAATACAATACAATAATATAAATATAATATTAATAATTTCAGCATATAAATATAAGTATACAGTTCTTCACTGCTCTTCTCACCAAATAACCAATGTAAAACGTGTGTGATTTTATTTTTTAAGACCTAGAAGGATGAGGCATGCTGGCAGATATGACACAGATATGTCTCATGTAATGTGTGCTAAGAATTAGATTAAATCCTCATCTAACACCTAGCTGATTAGCTAGCCCTTAGATGAGCTCAACAAGGGTATTATCTTGTATTATCTTAGCTGCCCATCAAAGCTTTGGGATCATACAGAGAACAAGCAGTACATTAACTTCCTTTTTTAATTCAGTAGAATCTGTTGTGATTTGCCACTATTTTTTACATTAAAACTTTACTGGAAAACAACATATGCCATTTGGGTTGACTGTGACTGATTTCAAATTCAGGAATCAAGTTTTTGTCTTTTTTCTCCATGTTTATATTTATAGACAATGATTTATAGACAGTGAGTACGCATATTCCTGAATAGCAAAATGCCAGTGGATATTCTATGCCATGGAATCTATACAGTAATTTTAATTAAAACAGTTTCAGTCTTTACTCTGCTGTAATAATTACATTACTTTCATTTTAAGTGATATCCTATTTGTGTGCAGGTATGGTTATGCAGTTTGTAACTTAGAATAGTTATACACCAGCCATTCAGCATTGGTAAATGGAATAGCAAGATAATAATATGATTAAGTGTACTGTATTGCTACAGTGAGTAAGCATATTCCTGAATAGAAAAATGCCAGTGGATATTCTATCTGTATATTGATTATTGATATTGGAGGCAGTTGCCAGTTTCTTGCTTAGGAAACCTCAATTGGAACAGGTTTAATTAATCATTCTTAATACTATTGACCTGCTTCAATGTCTGCTGCCGTTATATACATCACATAATGTGGTACATGTCTGACAAGATTGCAAGAGATGCATGTAAGTCAATAATGGGACCTTGGGTTGAGTCCTGGGAGCATAATGAAGATTCAGGTTCAAGATGCATTAATGTAATGAGCACAGACAAAACATACTGATGTTAACCTGGATGCTTTGTCCTGTGGTTACCCCAACATACATAATACGTAATACGTTATTGGATGTGGGCATCACTCCACCTGTAACGTCCCCCTATAGACTCCAATGTGAATATATCCGACTATTAATTATAGTAAATGATAAATTATAATTGGAGTTTATAGGGATGGATTACCTTTTTTCAGTTAACCTCAAGCGGCCATTCGATAAACTGCAAGGTTTGGCACTTCTGCCTTGTATTAAATTCTCAGTTCCGGAGGTTCCCGCTTGGTTGAAACAGATATTTTGTGTGACCTGAGTTATTACAGTAACATGTGATGTGGTCAGCCTCAGTGGCTTTGGGATTAAACGTGTTGCTGTTTCTGGTCTTGTAAACCTAGATGGTAAGAGTGTAAAGAGTGGCTGGGATGAAATGGGTGGAGTTACAGACAAAGGGTTTTCACAGACATGGACTAAGCCTAGTCAAAATTGAAATCCGTTGAAAAAAGTTCATAGTCTAGAACTAGACTTAATCCATGTTTGTGAAACCGTGTGTTGCACCTTCCTCCTGAACCTCTGGTTTCCCAGGTCCTGGCTGTCTGGCAGGTCATTATGGAAGTGTTGGCTTCTTCTTACACCAGGCTAGAACCTGCCTGGCTAACTAAGTTGTGTATTTTTACAGTTGAAACCAAGTGTGTGTGTATGTGTCTGTGTGTCTGGTTGGGTGGGGTAGGCTGGGTAGACTATTCCTCAAAAAAACAAAGTTACCGCAAGTCAACCCTCTATTCTGATTACCCACTCAGGCAAGATTCTCTCTTATTTCTGCATACCTTAACTCACTGTCTCCATCTCCTGCAGCCCATGCATTTAAATAGGATGTTTAACTGTGCCTCATGAGCATTTTGGCCTGTAGTGTGGTCACTTGTACAATTCCAGCAAATCAACCTCACATTTTCAACACCGAGCTATCACATTTTTATTTATTCATGCCTGATTCCATGTACATATCCAAAGTTGGTGAAACGGATTCATAAGGAGATATATAGCTATTTGTGGAAGCTGAAGTTACACCGTGGAAAACATCTGCTATGTGAGCACATCAGGATTTATTCAATGTTGTTAGTACAACTGTGGTATTAAGATTTGGTTGGTGTCATCAATTTGTTTTAGTATTACGTTTGCAGTATTTATAAATATTTATAACATGTAATATAAAGCAGATCATGTTGCTGCTTTTCAATTAACAGGTATTTTTACACGCTTTTTTATAAATAAACAAATGACAAAGTGTCATTAATTAGAGACCATCCTGTGACGTATAAAAGCTACAGTATTCAGTGTTAGCTAAACTGTTTTGCAAGTTTTGAGAAAACCTTTAAAAAATGCACGTTTTCTTAAAAATCCTAATGTAAACACACAAAATACATTGTGCACAATATGTCGGAGATTGTTTTAACATCTGTGACAGTTATTGTATCTGGTTGTTGAGAGCCTGTTGGCCGAATTGTTATTAAACACAAGCTACATTTCATTTATATATTGAGCTAAAAGTATGTATTCCAACAGCAATTTAGACTGAGCATGTTAATTACTGGGTAGCATAATAAAACATGTTAAGTGTTGGATATTGGATATTGGATATTATTCATTCTTCCTTTGTCCTGTAGTTGGCATTGATACTGTATGAGTTTTGAGTTTGACCTTCCTTCAATTGCATGGTAAATGTAGCGGTTTTGATTTCCCTGCCCAAAGTAAACACTTAAATATTAAATGCAAAATGAGAAGAATGAGGGAAAAAAGGTCATTTATTATGTTTATGATTACAGTGTTCCAGCTCAATGTGTGTGTGTGTGTGTGTGTTATTTTTACTATTTAAGCCTTGAGCTATTTATTTTCAGAACTGATTCAGCAGCAAACCAAAATGAAGTAATAATGCTGCCCTGGCGGTGGAGTGTCTAGAGCGAAGGCATTGTTTACATACGTGAGAAGAACATAGCGTTTACACAGCCAGCACTAATACCACAGCTGCTATGTGACTGATGTGAGGCCCGACACCACTGAGGAACAGTGAAGCTGATATGTGGAGAGCATCGGCATTTCTATACTTTGATGGGGATACAATACTTTGCATCTGGCTGCTGTCAAATGTATGCATCATGGCACAGATGTGGAGAATGATAAATACATGTCTGACAGGCTATGGCAGTGAGAATGATTTGAATGCTCATAACAGGCAAATACATGTCATTTTTTCCTACTCTCCTGCTTCGTCTTCAAAGCAAGCTAAACATTTAATGCATTCTGTTTGTAATTGCTAAGGCAAGTCAGAACTAATAAGTATGAGTTACATGCAAATCGGCATTGCTTTTTTTGTCAGAATATTTATCATGATTTGCATAACAATATTCGAACTAGAGATTATTTTTTTACTGCATAAATCAGTTCAATGGCTTAGTCTTGTAGCTTGTTTATGTAGTCATAATGGTCATCCAACTGTGTAATTGGACATTTTAAATTTTTTAGCAATGAGAACTGAAGACAAGGCTACAGCATTATATTTGATTGGCAGTTGAATAGTGCGGGAATATGGCACTCAATGTCTACCACTTAACTCCATTGTACATGCTAAATTCTTGTTAATGCAGATGATATCAAAACCATTGCCATTCATGTCACAAGCTTAAAGCCTCCACATGTGGACTACAATGACGTCATACATAAATGTGTCATGAAAAGATTCCTCGAGATTTCATGTTTTATCTCTGCGTCATTTGTTGGGGGGGGATATCTGCTAAGGAGATTAGTGGCTGTGAATCTGTTATAGCTAACTATGACAAGAGAATGACAGTTCATTTAGATGGTGGAAATTGCTGCTGGGATTTCAACAGGACTGCCACCAAGATGGTTTAATACAGCTGGTGATAGCAAGTGACAGCAATAGTTTTTTTGGGGAAAAGCTTTTTGAACTTTCCTCTTCATAAGAGGTTGTATGGGGCAAATTCTACAAACCACTGCTGCTCAAATTCAATGATAAACTACAACATAACCTAATTACTCTGCTTGACAAATGACGTGGTTGAAAACATCACAGAAATTATGTGAAAACTAATATATGTGTTTTAATGATTTTATTAGAGCATAGCCAGGCAGAATATGACTGGCTATTTATAGTAGATCAGTATGTTCCTGTTCACACCTGCTTCTTTGCTGTTAATCAGTTTAATGAGTATGGAAATCCAATATTTTATTAATGAATAAGCTCTTTTGTGGCTTGTGATGTAATGTTAAATTCCTTAGATTGCTGTTAATACCACTCTAAAATCCCAGACATAAAAGGAAAGTATATTATAATACTTTCTATGTGGATCATGTAACACATATCACGGTTTAGAGTGGTCAATACCCTGGGCAGTACAACCTTTCAGCCAAGCCTATGCCTTTGTCTATAAGATTTTTCAAATAAACATATTTCATCTAAAGTCTTCTATTGTCAATTTCTGCATGTTCAACCGAGTAAAAATGTTTACGCACAGGAGGATAGAAGCTCAATAACTCATCCATGTTTTACGTCCACTTAGGGAGCAGAATATGTTAGACAAATTATAAAGATTTGAATTATTCCTATTTCAGTGGGTCAATATTTAATTGTTGTTTGGCAGGTGGTTGTCACTGCGTTTTGAATGAGGACACAAAGAGCTCAGAATCATTATTATACTATTCCACTATGTACAAAGAGTTACTTTGAAAAGCAAATAACATTATGTGGCCTCTGAACTGTATATGATGCTTAGAAAGTTAAAAAATTAATAAATAAATAAACAGACAAAAAGAAATGCGTGGTGGCCCCAGCTTACATTTCCCTTCCTGTCAACACAACGGTGGCAATAAGACTTTTTTTTCTTTCAAATTTGCACCAGTCAATCAATTTAAATGGGGAGGCAGAGTAAAGTAACGACTAAAGAGTGACACTTTTTTCTTTCTGGCGGACCAACTGGCCCGACAGATATTAGCTCCTTTAGTCTGCTGACCATTACTCTGAGCCTGATAATGTAACTGTGAAAATTGGATATGGACACTGAGGGACAAGCAGACTAAGGAATTTTGAATTACTACTCATTTGTATGCGATTTAAAATGTGTTCGGTGCTGTTTAAAATGCAAGTGTTTGACTCAATAAGAAGATTAAAAGCAAATATAGTTTTTGTAAAACCAGGGGCCTGGGTGAGAGAGCTATTCACTTTAATGTCAGCTTTAAGTCAGAGATTGGTGTCCAGCATGGTCGGTAGCTTAGCAGACGATTTAAGTGTCTTTTTGGGCTCAGGGTCTTTTAACCAGCCATGCAATGTTATTTTATATCAATGGTGCAGTGTCACAGAGTAGAAGAATGCACTCTTGCTTGCATGTCTTTCCAACTGGATCCAATGCAATCAGATGGGCTATGTGATTATACTGTAGCAACCAATATTCAGCAGGAACAGATGACATGGAATGCTGTTGTACTGTTACCTTTTAACAGCTGTCTGACAGTACTGCAACTTTGTATTAATATCAATATCAAGGCCATGATAATATTGCACTAAATGGCAGGGTGATTGATGGAAAAATGAAAGCTAAAGCTGTCAAAATGTGATTCAACTTCATGAAATGAATTCAGCCTCAGAGACCACCTCTCCTGCTGTGTCTGTAAACCCAACCAATGCACATGGTCTCCCTGTGGACCTTCCGGTGTCATTACTGTCAAGAGCTGTAAATCGTCCTAAGAAGAAGAAAGCAAACCGGTTTAAGACTTGATAACAGGGGCCCAAGATGCTACTGGAGAGAACCCAGCTTAAGCAGCAGGATCTTAGCTGGACTTACTGTGTGCTATTGAGACATGCACCCTGTGAGGCAGTCAAGTATCTGACTTCCCTGTTATTTTGTTGACTTAACTTGACGTTTTTTTATTTAACTGAGCTACGTCCCCCTCAAGAACCGCAATGACAATTTTACGCCGTGAGCTACGTCCCTCAACTTGGCCATAGCCGAATGCCAATCAAGATGAGAAATGCCAAGACTGTCCTCTGGTAAACTGTGAGTGTGAACACATTATTCATGTCATGCAGATGAAGTGTGTGTCCCATACAAACAAAACCACACCTCTCTTGTGAATTCTGAATTTGTATTAAACTACAGTGTCAAGCAAGCAATTGAAATTATATGAAATGACTGCGTGGAAAGTGTTAAAATAGGTGTTTCATATTGATATTCAAGTCTGTTACGCAGTATTTGTTTTGATACCTTTGGAATAATTGAGAGCATACAGACAGATGTAACATATCCTTCACAATGGTTACCAGTATTTCATTCATTCAGTTCATTACTTTTGATGTGATATGAAAGGAACAGTGAATGTGAGATTACGATAGAGTGATCCTGAAGACTTTGACGTAGGTAAAACGGGCATAGTCTAAAGATAAGCTCTGTGACTGCTGCATGGTCCTATCATAGAATTATGTCAAGGTACAGGATCTGTTTCCATTGTTGAGGTGAAACTGTCGTGTCATTGTATTAGATGCTATGATACTGAATAGATTGTCGCAGCCAACTTGAAAATAAAATTTAGGGGCAGAAACAAGCCTGAAATAAACCCATAATCAGTTCATTGTGGTTTGCCACAAATGACCCCTGCTGTGCTGGGCATTTAATAGTTTTTCAAGAGGGTTTATATTATACTTGCTTAATGCTGGTTGTAATTTTTTGGAATAACAAATGTGCTGTATTGACATAACATGGTCTCCGTCAGGCTCAACAGGGGTTCATTGATCATAATTCAGAGGCGAAATTATCCCCAGCCAAAGTTGCCTTAGAAGATTAGAAGTTGTGTGCTTGCGATCCAGCAGACGTAATTGGCTGTTTAAAAAGTTAATATCTTTTGAATGAAATTACTTGTCAGCTTTTTAGCGCATCCCATGTAATCTGTGACCAGGGCTCTGAACGCTTGTAACGCTAATGACAACTCTTGGGATTTAATTAAGCAATTTTCCACACTGCGCTATCTTTGACTTCAAATGTCAAATACAATCCAAGAACATTTCTCAAAACATGGTATGATTTGAATAATGCCCACACACAAACCACTTTGGATTTAATTACAGTAAAATGTATGTTGGATTTCCCAAATCAACAGATGCCAAAGTTTTGGTTTGTACTGAACTTTAACAGAAATGTTCAGTCTTACTGTGCTATATATTATAACATGGCTAATTCAAATAACGATATTACCAGAAGTTTTATGGTGATGTAAAAGTCATTTTTAAATTGCAAACATAATTGATAAATATCTCTATTTTCCCAAAAAGCACGTGGACATGTGAATTTAGTTTTTGAGAGAAACCTGCCAATGATGTAGAGTTTATGGTAATTTACAGAAATTATTTATCCAGCAATTTAGAAATTATCTGAAAATTACATTAACACCAACCCCAGGTAATAAGTCTTTAACTGAACAATTGTTCTTCTGGGCCATGTGATGGGGGAAAGTGTTTACACGTTTTTATGAGAGCATCAATCCACCAGAGCAGTGGTGCCGATGAGAGATGAGAGACCACACTGAGGTTATGCTGCAGTGAAGAGTAATTAAGTTACGAAAACCCAAATCAAATTCATCAGCAAAGATGAAAAATGTATGCTTTACATTTTGTATAGATTTATAATGTTTTGGGAATAAAAAATGTACATCAATGCCAAACAAATCAATTTCTAAAGCATATTTAATGGGAACATTAATCTTATGTAAATCGATTGGAAAAACAAAAAGGCCTGTGTTCAGTCACAAACAGGACACCGTGTTAAGTACACGTTTACAGTATTACAGTGAGAGATTGATAGCAATCTTCCATTTATTAATCTGTCAGACACAAATTATATATTGCACTGTACGTATGTGCTGTATTCTATAGTCACTGTCAAATCCGTGTGGATTTACTGACATCTCATCTCTCCTCTTGACAAGTGAGATGTTGATCTTCCTGTTTGAGCTGCGCTCAGTGTGGGTCTAGGCTCTACAACGTGCACCTAGCGTGCACAGTAAGTTAGCTGTGAGTGGCATGGGCTGTGTTCCTCTGTAATAGCCAAGGCGGTGTGCTGGATGCGACGGCATGCAGTCAGGACGGCTCACGGAATGAACATGATATAGTGGCAGTTAGTGTGACGTGTACTGTAATCTGCAGTACGTCAAACACATACAGTACATGCATATTGTGTAGGATCACACCTGGTCATGGGCGTATGATGGAAATATGTTCTATGGACACACTGTAACACACACACACAATAGGCTGCCTCCAATGTCCAACTGTTAACACAAACAAACACACACAAACCAGCACAAAGCAGCTTCGGGATATAAACGTGACGGTGCTTTGTTCTTTATTCATTCAAGTGTGATGAACAGTAGTAATCACAGTAATGATGTCAGTTCAAGAGATCCCGGGACCAAGGGCGGTGGGCTCGGGAGCCTCACGGGGGTTGGGTGAGGATTGGGTGGCGTTAATCTGAGAGGCATGTGCGGAGTTCAGAGGGATACGGAGGAGAGCCATGGCTGCTCACGAAGAGATAAGGCCGCCTCCCCACGCCCCGCTGGTTCCACGGCTACAGCTCTGTCCCTATGCTCGACTGGCCTGGGAGCTCCCTTTCCAGGCCAAGGGGTTTGCCTGCGGGCGATAAAATGCTCATGAGCATTGAACAGCACAGGTATTAGCATGCCCTCGTCTTCACAAAGGAATGCTGCAAAATACTTGTGATGGGACGGGGAGGGGGAGCCTACAGGGAATGCCAGACACTATTCTGGGCAACCAGATAAGTGGTACTCTGATAAAAGGGGTTCGAAAAATTGTAAGATTGGCCAGTTTGCCCCCCTTCCATGCACCCGCTGAGCCAGATGAAGGAAAGCTTAGTATGTGGCCTTGCCATCCAAGCACAAGCACAACACTCTACTGAGAGATCATTGAATTACTGTTGTGTTTATCTGTAGCCTGGGACTAAAGGGAAATATATTTGTGTTATTCCGCAATTATTGTTGCTGTTTGTGAAGATGTGAATAGTATGAATAAAGTATATCTCCCACATCACAGTTGCTCTATTCAATTATTTGAATATGTTGTCGCTGAAATACAGCTAATGAGCCCCAGTTTTAATTTCTAATCAATTAGATGAAAAGAAATAGCCAGCACATGATAATTGGATTGACTTTATATATCTCTCAACTATATGAATAATAAACTAGAGGCCATTGTGCATTCTTGTCAACAAATCCCCAGTTTGCTTTGAAATAAAATACATTATTTTTATCGGATGCTATTTTCAACATCTGTTCGAGGTGGCTATACCATACAGAAAATATTTGTTTCAATGTTTTTTAGTATTGGGCACCATATTAAACGTTGATTGTGTATGCTATTTTAATCAGTATTCCACGACATTTGAATTTCTAAAGTTTCTGCACCAACAGTAACTCTTAAATGAAAAGAAATGAACAGATGTCTTAATCCGCTCCACCGTGAATCCAGGCAGAGTTTAATTACAATGTGCACAGCAGCACAAGTGAACCTGTCTGATTGAAGTAAACAGAGTCTGATTGTCAGCACGTTTCTCTGTGTTTAATTAAGGAATGTGGAACTTGTGTTGGACGCAGCCTCATTGACTGTTAAGCTCGACGCCACACAACACTGAGAACACCTTTGGAGTCAGGGAGAATGTGCTTTCAGGGTGACCACTCAGTGTGCCCTTGTCACAGCCTGGAGGAACATCTCATTGAATAGCCACTGACAGCGAGAAAAAAAATAGTGGCTGGTGATGGAGGCAAGTGCATAACCATTACTGTCAGGTGTCTGTAATTGTTCGCCTCCATTCATAAGCCTTGCACAGTAAAACTCAATACCCTTTCCACCGCTCCACTAAGAAAATGTTTTCACCTTGATATCACAAAGTACCACCTGCCACATAAATGTGCTTTAAGCTTAGGGGTGAAACTGCCAACACACTTCTGTCAAGTCAAAGCAAACGTGGGCTGTTGTCTTGTGGCATTGCACAAACTTTGAAACCGAGACTGTGGGAGTGCGTTTGGCGGTACAAGCCAAACTCCAATTTGTTAGCCAGGTGACGCTGTCATTGTAGGTGTTCTTGCGATCACTGTTTTATAAACACATACTTCTGTTATCAGAATACAAGATGCAAAGCATTCACAATGAGAAATTCATGCTTACATCCATATTTCAATGGCACTTGGTAGGTCATGCTATTTATACAGTATATGGCCAATGTAATTGTTTGTTATCTACTTTACTTATCTACATGTACCTTTAATTTAATGTATTTTGACACAGTGCAGACTAAGTGTTACTTTGTACTGCTCATCTATTGTTAGGACGTTTTTGATGAAAAATATTCATCTGAATGAATGAGTCATGAATCTGATGTTGGTGTTGTTAAGGCAGGAGAAGATAATGTGTTGTTATAATATGTGAAGACTGTTAACACTGATGTTATATATTCTAGGTGTCTTGCAATTGAAACTTGTCGGCCAGGTGCTGCCAATTGGTAGGCTATTGCACCACGCTTGGACCAATCAGAACAAGACCCACGTGGGTATGATTTTCCAAACACAGGAATATAATTTCTGTCGACAGCAACTGAACTACCCACCAGGATGTCGATTGGTTGGTGGTTCTCTGCCTGACTCTGAGTGACTGAGGAGAGATACAATGTGACCCTGACCACTCCCTGACGTGGACAGCCACATCCGAAGACAATATCTCTACCTAGCCTTTTAATTGTGGTAACCATATTTGGAAAGCGAAATTGGAGAACCTTCCCATACTGTATGTTGCTAATGGTAATCTGACATAGGAACAAACAGGATAAGGGAAATAGCTTATGCATCTGTTTAAATTTTTCATTTATTTATTTATTTATTTATTTATTTTTCAATCTGATTCATTTAACCATTTTTAGTAACGTTGTTTTTCTGTGTGCTTATGGGAAGCACGATTTTACATGTATTCCCTCTCTGTAATTGCAAAGCAATTCTGTATTGCAATGCAATTCTGTATTAAAAGTGCTATACAAATAAAGATTATTATTATTATTATTATTATTATTATAAGCTGTCTTGTTAAGATAAAAATAATATTAATACATCAACAGAGTATATATTTTACACCGTTTTATGGACATATTTTGTGAAATAATGTTGCCTTGCCTTTTAAAATATTTGTCATCACATACCTGTATTTATTTTCATGCAAGTCATGAAATGTCTACTGTGGGGGAAAAATATTTCTTGAGATTTTCTGAAGTGTTCAGAGCTTCAGTGACGTCAAGGGGATTATATGGTTGACTTAAAATGGTACGCTTGGCCCAACTGGCCATTACACTGTCCCCAATGCTAAATCCCAGGGGATGCCATCCCCTCATATAGGATCACCGTCAATACTACATGTGCATTTTCAGACATAACTGATACATTATCAAGCTAATAGCATTGTGCGCCTTTGGTGAAGAGTTAATTTCAGGGTAACATTGTAAATTATAATGTCCACCATGCATTAACAGTGTTCTTAGGTGCCACGTGTCGTTCCATATAATTTCCTTGTCACCATTTTTACTTATGTGTCTATTTGTGTATGCTTTGGCTGGTGTTCTTCTTCTTTGGTGTTTATAGTTTGGCTAGAGTTCATGATCTTTGAATGGTCAGAGTACAGCTGTTCTGATACCATTATGGCAGTTATTTACATGCAAATTTTAGTTAACTGAGAATACATGGAGCATTCACATCTGCCGACTAATAGATTGGCACAAGAGCAGTCCATAAGTATTTATTGATGTAACAATGTCTGGATTGGATCGTCAGCCAATATAAAAAAATACAGTTTTTGTCTATGTTATCAGTGGATTACTGTGATGTTTCATAGGTGAGTTACCTTTGTTTTATATTGAATGATTGTAGGTGGGTGGTCTGACAGAGATGTTAATTGTATATGCTGTTGTGATTGTATCTTGACACGGTTTCACCAATCAAAACACAAGAATGTTTGTTTTCTAAAGGTACAGTATAGCATGCATAAATATCAGGCATCTGCACATACTGAAAGCCCACAAAATGCGTCCGCTGTCGATTGTTATAGGTTAACATTATATTGTAAATGCATCTCAAGTGATGAAAACGTAATGATCAATGTGTAGTAATGTATTGATTAATGTGTAGTACAATACATTACGTAATGTAATGCATTGCTTATTGAGTAATGATTCCAATATTGATTATTTATATCAATCAACAGTCTCTATAAAATAAATTATTCAATATATGGCTTCAATCCCCAACATAACTGACCTAGAGTACCTTGATCCCTAATTTAATTTGTAATTGCACTCACTGTCAGTCACTTCAGATAAAAGTGTCTGCTAAAATGACCAGCAGGTAGCAGATTCTACAACATATATATGTCATTGCAAAGTGGGTTCTTGAAGTCAAGGGCATGCTAGACAGCCAGTAAACTGCATCATTCTGAACATAATTGTTCCGTGACATCAATTATGCTAGTCACAAAAATACAGACAGAGATAGTCATCTCCTCTGATCTCTGCCTTACTCACTTCTGTGAAAAAAAACACTGGTGACTTTGTGGTTCACCAGCAGGCTATTTACAGCCCTCCACTTGAGGCTGTGTAAATATTCTTCATGAGAGAGGGGGCTGTCACCAAAGCACCGCACTTAATCAAAAACAACCCTTTCCTGTCAAGGCCTAATGTGAAGGTGTATATCACACCAGACACTTTCCCGCCTAGTGGTGAGGGGCCCACACTGTGGCCTTTGTTACGAGCAACATGGCTCCCAGAGACTGAGCATGAGTCTCTTTCCATTAGAACTAAAGTAGGCAGAAGCTTCAGTGCAAAAAGCTGTGGGCCTTTTGTCATACAGTACAATAACAAAATGCTGCTGATGACATCACACACAAATGCTGCTTATGACATCTAACAGATTGCTTATGTCTGTTCCCCTCCCATAGGCAGGTCATGCAGTGTGTCTTTAAATGTAATTCCCTTCCTGTTATTGAATGACACATCTTCCTCACTATACCAGTAGGTTCAAACGTAATTGTGAATAAAGGAAAAAAATAACCATCTATAATTTCCCACATTGTTGGCGACTAGCCTGAAGTTTTCCACACTGACCTCCTTAAAGGAGCAGTTATTGGATTAGGCTGCCATGCCACTGGACATACACTTGATCAAACACTTGAACTCTCCGCTGCAGTCTCTATTACACACAATCTTTAGGGGGATGACTCATAAAAAGATCATATGAATCACAGATGGAGATGGATGCTTAGCCTGCAGTTAGAAATGAATAGCACCATTTGAGACGGGAGGGGGGTGGTTCTTTGATTTCACTATGGGACTATTGTGCCATTGTCAGGTCACTTATAGTCAAGTTGAGAGCCATTCAAATGCTATTTTATATACTGTATACCTGTGCAATAAATGTATCCTCTTGGGGCTAATTTGTTTGTCCCTGACCTCTATGAATGTAACTGTAATTTAAACATTAATGGCATAATAAATTGGCATACTTGATCTGTATCTCCAAGAGGCCAAAATGGTAGGGCAACAAAAACAACTCTAAGCACCATCAGCTTTTATGCATAGCCCATGTGGTGGAAGATTAAACAAATGAACATATGCCTTGCCTATGCATTGAGTAAACATAATATATGTTTAATCCATAATTATAGCATAGAATTTTCATTTGAAGGAAATTATACAGCCTACTCTAATATTGTATCTGCATGAACTACTACAGTATGAACTTATGGTGAGTATACAGTAGGTATTGCAAAATCTAGTGTGAAACGGACAATAGATTTTTTATGGCTATGTTAACAAATACAATGGAAACTTAAATACTTTTTCTTTTATTCTGAATGAGAAGTTGCTTTCTTACTTATTGTTGTGTAAAGCCTGCTTGCAATTTCAGTTTCTCTTCCCAAGGTCCATTGTTTTGCTGCAATGTGTGGACAATGGCAACTTTGTTATTGATGATGGAAATTGGCCACAACTTGATAACAAAACGATAATTGCCATTTGTTAGGAACAGAAAAAAGAAGGAATAAAAGAAAACTATTCTTGACAAGATGCTAAGCCATTCTTCTTGAAGAACAGCTTTGTAGCTGTGACTGTTTACAAACATATTGAAAACCATGTTATTGTTAATTAATTAAATAATAATATATTAAATTGATTGATTGAAGTATATTGCATACATTGTAATATCCAGAACTACCTGGAAAAGCACTGAATGCACTGAACACTTATTTAAATTATATTTTCCACATATAATATGCGCATTTTAATGCCAGCATTTCATAATCTTCAGTAACATCAAGTAGAATAGATAGCATATTTGTTTGAACAGGTGTTGCACTCCGTAGGTGTTCTCTTATAGGCCTAAATTAAATTGAGGTTTCAATTGCAGGGGAATTGCAGGGGAATATGCTGAAGTGAAAAGGATTGTGTGCCTTTGTAACTGGCAAAACTGTTCCAACTCAGCCCATATATGTGAATCGCAAACACTTTGTAATGTCCTGCCTCTGTCAGAGAGGCGATGTACCTGTCAAATCATTTAAATTACTACACACATTGTTGGGATGGAAATTCTTGGATCAGCTCTTTGACGTTATGGAACTTTCAGGACCCAGGAAATATGCCTTGATGCGTTTTGGTGTCCTTGCAAAGCAGAACTGTGCTTGGTCACAGTACAGTACAGAATCAACTCAGCAAAAAAAAACTTTTAGCCTGGTTGTACTTTCTAACTAAACATATAGAGTAGACTGCACACAAACACACAGACGTCAAATATGCAGTACATAACATACTTCATGTAATCGTTGGATAATATAACACTGCATATTGGACACTATTTTAATAAAGCAAGCAAGAGCACCATTCTCACTGATTAGAGATCAGTGATAATTCCTATTTAGTCTATGCATATTGTTCTTTTTATGGTACTTTAAAGTGTCTCAAGTTACACTGTTACAGGTTTGCTTAGCCTTGCATCTTGTGAGGGGCTAGCTATACTCTGACAGAAAACCTGAATATTATGAAAAGGCTCTAATTTTCAGTTTTCATTAAATGTATACACATCTCACTTCTATGTGTCCTACATAGTTAATAGGTTCTTGTAGACCCTTGACTGATCATAAATCAGAGGTTCTGCTGTCGTCCTATTATAAATTGAGGGATCTCGCAAAAGCTGCTCCACTCATGAATCTGCAGGGTGAAATGTTAGAGACCACGAAGCGGAAATGCTGCATTGTAAAACTGGGAAAATAGCTCTCAAATCATGCTTGTTGTTTTGGTCTGAGCATCCAAAAAATCTCATAACAGCAAGGAATGATTATACATGAAAATGGCAACGTAGATCTCCCTTTTTTTATTTTAATGTAATTACTATACTGTACATACTGTATAGGGCCATTTTATATTGGAGAATATTAATAACATGGCTGTATCATAGACAATGACTCCAAAGAAAAGGGTGCTCGCTTGTAATATATTAACTTCCTAAAGGAATTTGAGAGTAGAACTCCCACCATGCAGGTAAATGGCACCATGCCTATACAGAAAGACTGACTATGGAAGGAGAAAGACATAGGAGGCTGTGGACATCAAGCAATTTTCTCTCATTATACCCCTCACCAAGTCTTTTGTGTGTTAAATTATTTAAGCACCGTGGCTTGAGAGAAAGCGAGTCTATATCCTCCCAAAGGAACTCACCTGTGTTACAGAGTGTTTGGCATCAGATATTCCGCTTGCATTGCTTGTCCGAGATGAACTGAAGCAGCAAGATGGGTTTCCTAGATTGGCCTTTTTTACCCATGGGATGAATGGTTATTGAATACATGCCTAATGGTGCTGTGCAACAGCATACAGATGATATTCATAGAGAGCTTCCCTATAATCACCATCACGTAAGTGGGCGACTCAAGCCTTTCCCAGCGATGCATTATCATCACACAATGGACTTCAGCCTGCAGCATTCCCCTGGTAAATGACCACATTCATTATTCATCAAGGATTAGTGTCATAATCGATTTTGTCCAAGCGGTCTGCATCACACAATGTGTTCTTAATCCTTACCCCGAGAGATGCTGAACTTTGTCACATCTAATTAGGGTGCAGGAGTCAGCTGCACTGAGGCAGCTTTTCCAGCAACCCCATTTAAATCCATGATGCGTTGTGCTCCGCTCTTCTAATAAACACAATACCGGCATGTGCTTGCTTCATCCCACTGTACAGTAAATCAAACTACCGCCGCAAATTACACTGTAACATACCACGAAATGACAATCTATCTATCTATCTACTGTATCTATCTATCTATCTATCTATCTATCTATCTATCTATCTATCTATCTATCTACTGTATCCATCTATCTACTGTATCTATCTCTCTATCCATCCATCCATCCATCTATCGTGCATCATGTGGCATCTGTACCTGCCATTGGTCATGCCAAGCCTGTCAGTCAGTTCCACGCAGCCTGGGACCACAGCTGTCATAATGATCCAACAAAGAGAAAAGAAAAATCTGCTGCTTTTACCCAGGGTGGGCGTAATTTTATGGACGTAAAGGGTTTTGCTGTATCTGTAATGTATAACACCGACAGTACAAATAACAGTAGATTATCATAAAAATAGCACATACATTGGATCAGATGATCAGACCATCATCATTATTTCTGTCCAGTGGTAGTGACTGTGCTTCTACAGTGTACTGTAGTCTTTGGTTTGGAGCACATTATTTTATAAAAAGATCATTCACTGTAACTCGGTGAAGCGCGAACATCTACAGAACCAGTGGAGCATAACGCTCCACAACCTTATGAAATAACGACAAGATGGAGGCTGTGTCACATCAAGGTAATCTAGCAATAGAGCTTAGAGAGTCAGGAGAGGAAAGTCACAGAATGCAATTTCACCAAGCTCCATCACAAAATCAGTATATATAGAAATTGTGAATTCTCAAATTATGATATTTTGAGAGATTCTGTCCCTGATGAATGAATACAGTCATTTAATTGACCATTTAGCTTGTGGAATGGACACATATTGCAGATACGCACATGCTGTTCAAGGCTTTCCATCACAACTGGGAGAGATCCAAAGTTATGGTGCAGGGTAGTCAGCGCCACACTATTTCCTCAAACTCCTTTTCTCTATTACTCTATATCTTCACTCACCCCAACGTTCTGCATCATAGATTTTACAGCCCTTCATTCTATAATCCATAATTGGGACATGAAATTGAACTGCAATGCAAGGTTCAAGACCAGGTTGCTAATAGGTGTCACTAAAAGCATTAGCAGGTGATGGTACCACCTTCAACATAATCCAAGGTGGTATGATTTTCTAATAACAGACACTTGGTTGCTGTAGGCACAAACTGATAATACTCTAGACATTGATTGGCCAATGGTTCTCATTCAATTTCAATTGAAGTTCCCAGACTAATATAATGCAAACTGTGTAGGCAGAGGGGGTCTACACAGTGCCAGTGGGTTGTGCCACCGTGACCTGAGACAGGCCAGGGGACAAAGACAGCCAACACTCCCACCATAAACTAGGGCTGAGCTAGACTGCATGTTGACTTAAAGAAGGAAGAGAGGGTCCATGACCTCGCTAGTGGGCCCTGCTACCGCGACCGCTGCCCAGCCAAAACGCAATTGCGATCCAGGCCAACTTGTGCGTGTGTCACATTAGGCTTGACACTATATATATTGTTTCATATATGCAAAATAGATTTTAGAGTGTGTGTGTGTGTGTGCGTGTGTGTGTGTGTGTGTTTGTCTGTCTGTCTTTCTGAATCAACTTTTTTTATATAGGTGCGTTCTCTGTTGCACATATGACACAAGACCATATTAACAAATCCTATTAATGTCTCACTCATATAGAAATATACTAATTAGTTGTTTGAATATTTCTAAAAACATAATAGGATACTGTTACTTAAAGTTATATCTGTTATTAACTAGAGTTAAGCATACGCTATAGATTGATATACGCCTAACAATTGGATGATGGTGCCCTTGAAGTTATGATTTATAAAAATATGAAAAGTAATGCATTCCAATGTGTTAATAATTGAGCCATAATATGTTGAACCATAAGTAGCTGAACATGCTGCATTTGCATGTGCAATGCTGGCTCCATAAATATTCTGTGACCCTTGTGCTACAGACCATGGAATAACACTTGCTCTGTTTGTTTCACAGGCACAATCACAAGACATCTTGAGGTACAATTGGTGGTCTGATTTGTGGCGGCAGAGTTTTATAGTGGCTCTGTTTTATGGAGGTAATTTGGCTAATGCAGCAGCCTCTACTCATTCACTGGTTGTTACAACACTGTGGCATTATGTGTATCACTAACTTGCCCTCTATAGGTTTGGTCTTCAACAGTTAAAGTGATTAGTTCCTTTTCATAAAACTGCCCTCTAATGGCTCATGAACTAAGTCTGTACTGACTGCATTTTCTTCTTTACGGAAGTTCAATTGTGCAGTTCTTCACAGTGCTTTCCTTATCCTCTGGTTGAAATGGGAATAGTGTAATAAAGAGACAATTATCATGATGACTCTTTAGGTTTAATTATACAAAGCTTCAGATAAATGTATGACTTTTATTTGACCCAGAGGAATACTGAAAATTGGTTGTAGGTACCTGCCACAACATAACAATTAAATATAGTTCAGGAATTTGCATTTCTCAATTTATTCATTTATTTATTTATTTATTTATTTATTTTTGTCATTTAGAGGAAATGGTTAGCATGTCAAACACTAACCAGGAGAGTGCCACCCCAATACAATTGCTAACCACCCCACTGCCACTCAAACCCCTTTCCAATACACACCCCACAATGTCTAATATTCATAATATGCTACTGGCATCTTACAATCAGTAGCCTAGTTACTAAATCCAATTGTAGCATATATTTTTCATAAATAATGTGAAGGAAAATAACAAACATCCACTTGCATTCAACAACTCTCAACGCATTGAACAGATCATTCATGTGATCGCGTGTTTGCCGTCTTCATAGTAGCCTAGTCACAGATGTTTTTCATATAGACATTAACCGTTGAAAATAATTCCAAACACAGGGCTAAGCAACACCCAGTAATACTTTTACATTCACGGTATACGGCAGATGCTTTAATCAAAAGCGTTTTACATGTAGTACATGTAGTACATTTGTCAGTAGTTGGACAGGTCATATACCAGCAATTATAAGCAAACAATATTCTGAAGAGAACAAATGCTGCATAATGTCATCTATTACCACGTAATCAACCATATACTGTAAAACGCAATAGGTAATAGCCTAGCTAATAAAGTTCTTAAATTATTATTATTATTATTATTTATTTTTTAATAGAGAGGTAAGAGCATGAGAAGTTAAACAGTGGATTCGAGTGATGACATTCTTAGTAATACTTAGTAATACTCAATGAGAGTCACCTGTCTATTTCTACCAGTCTTTTATTTGGTGAGCGTGTGTCCCGCCGGTCAGCTTTGGTTTAAGTCAGCAGGAAACACTGTGGTCATACTCAACCTGCTTTCAATGAACGATCTTGTTGGCACCACACAGCCAATAACAAATAGCCTGGGCCTAATATAATGACATACTTCAAGACATTACATTGCTAGTAGCCTATAGTCATTGTAATCACACAGTAATCACAGTTATGTTAGCCATCAAGGCAATTATGAATCAAGTCTAGTTACTAGGCCTAAGCTATTGTAAATATTTACTTTTCAAGAAATGGATGTCACTGTTGAGTCTTTACAGGGCGTGTTATTTTGGCTGTAGCTTATTATTAAAGTCCAGGAAGCAATGGGTTTCCCTGCTATCGAATGTTGCTTTTGATGTGTTATTACAGATGCAGACCAGTTACATTTACAATCGCATATCTTATTAATACTTAACAACTTTATAATGCGATCTGACCTGAAGGCCTCGTTTGAATCCTGTGTTACATTCATGTGTGATTTCACTGATGAGGCCTTTGTGTTATAGCATCCTGACCTTGCACACATTTATTTTACCAAGAGTATAAAATTGGAGCTTGTGATATCATGATGGTGTTGCAAGGCTACTTTTGTGATTCATAGAACAAGTAGGTTTGTGTGTAGTTGAATTGATGACGTGCATGTTGCATTGTTGCACATATATGGCACAGAGTTCTAGTTCTCCACCAAGCTTCCATGTTATTAAGCAGGAATAGAATGTGGCATTATCATGAACGCTACAATTTACTACAGTAAAACAATTTTCTATAGTAAAGATGTCATTGTCATTATTGTAACATTTTTTGAATAGCCTAAAATACTGTATACATTTGTTTACAAAAAGAAATCAAAAGCTGAAAAACGCTGTAGGCTGTTGAAATGAATGTAGCCAATGCTAATAAAGCATAGATACCTAGATTAATGTCATTTAATAGGCTACTATAATCTTTGAAAGATGATAATCTGTGAAGTGCCACCCCAATAAAATGATATATATATATATTTATATATTTATATATATTCAAATTGCCCACCAGGCACTTCCTGGAATTATTTTGCCATAGGTTTGGCCTCTCTATGAAACATGTGACCTCTAAAAATGTCGAACTTCCGTTGGTGTAACTCTTCTCTTTCCATGGCTCTGAGCAGTGTACCAAACACATCAATGTAAATGCATAATAACAATACTAAATAAGTTATAAATAAGTGCTTAACTGACTTGTGAGAGAAAAAAAAAAGATTCCATATTTACCATAACCCTTTAAGTATTTATAATGGTTTTGTTAGTTTTTTTTACTTCTGAACATCTATAGATAGCCATTTGTAAGAGATACCAAGTATAGAATTCTTGTTAAAAGTGACTGGAACAGCATCTAATTACTGTAAAGTGTTTTATTTTAGTTTTAATTTGTATTCAGCACATTACAGCACATTGTATTAGCAATATAATATTCACTGGAATTAGTGACCCAGGTTCAGGTAACATATAGCACTTGCTCTAATGTATCAGAAAGTGTGAATATAAAGGGAAATAAAGTTTGTTCACTGTTGTCTATGCAGTTAGTATTGAACAAATGCAGGGAGAACTCTAATGAGCCCATGGTTGTCTTTCCCTCTTGTTACGCCAAGCTGCGTTTTAACAATGGCATTGTGAAGACAACGCTGACATATAGTTTTCAGTATAAACATGAGGTTGTCTGCATTCACATTATACTCTCAATCTCACCCCATTCAATAAATAATGCAAAGCTACCAAGTCAGGTGATACATTCTTGAGTGTAAATCTATACACATAGGTGAACATGACTGTTTTTTGACAGTACGTTGTCAAACGGTTTGCACATTTAATCAGATAGCTAAAAAATAGAAAAACACTTCAGCACTAATTACTCCAGTGAGAAGGATTGATATTGTTCTCAATGATTCTAGGATTTATTTGTACAAAAGTTTAACAGCAAAAAATTAAAATTTAACTGTAAAAACACTTAAATTATGTTTATTTAGATGTAATTATTAAATCATGATGGTTTCACAAACACTCAAACACACTTATACGGGCTTTCATGAAGAAATGCAAGATAATTATTTTATATTTTATATATTTTTTTACCATTTTTGTTTTTATCAATAGTTTTTTTTTATTGTAATTTGTTTTAATCCAGATCCCTGACCCCACCCCACACAATGGCATAGTTAGTAGCTTGTTTTCTCAACTTCCTCTTTTCTTGCTTTCCTTTTGAATCTACAGTAATTATAAGCGAATCACGATCATTTAGTAACAATGCTTAACAATGCTCTTCGAACTAGTGTTTTTCCTCAACAGCCCATAGTGCCTGTGTGTGTACAATATATCTTCTTGCTCTCTCCAAACATGTGACAGGGTCAGCTAGCTTAATCACCTATCTCGTCCAATGTGACCGCTCTTGTGTCAGGGGAGACCACAGGTGCGGCATGTCGAGTATTTTCTCCAGCTCCAGCAGATCCCTGGAGACAATATCCAGAAGAGACTTAACTGTTCCCGGAGGAGGTGGAGTATGACCATATGTCAGAGACACAGTTACTGTACCTAGCTAGCTGTAGTACCATCACTGTGTGCAAGTCCAACCCCTCCCTCAACCTTAACCAACGGTCTCCTTCCTGAGAAGTGGAATCCTCTGAGGAAGACCGCAACATACCTACCAAGACCATGAGGCTTTGGGCAGCACGGTGGCCCAGTGGATAGCTCTGTGGCCTCACAACAAGAAGGCCCCGGATTCTGTGTGGAGTTTGCATGTTGCTGTGTTGGTGTCCTCCGGGTGCTCCGGTTTCTCCCACTACCAAAAAACACGTTAGCTTCCCATGTGACCAGTGACACTGACCTCTATCTGGAGTTGGTCTCCAGGTGCTGCACAGTAGCTGCATGCTGCTGCTCCCTTGAGGGATGGTTTATAAATGCAGAGGATGAATTTCGCTATGTGACAATAAAAGCACATATACCATTGCAAAAGGCTAGGGGCACATTAGCACAGAGCTGCTTGAGGTAGCTCAATGTATATGGGTAGATATGGGTAAAGATTATCCCAGTAGCGTATCCAGAAATGTGCGTGTGGGTGGGCATGTACTGGTACTGTACATGAAGCTAGGTTGGCAATAACAATTTGTCTAATAGGCTTATTACAACTACGATGTATCCTAGTAAGCTATTTGTGCAAGTAGGCTTCAAGCCTAGTACATGTAGTATATTACCATTTTTATGATCACCGCCAGCTTTGTAATTGCACAGGCCAGTGATTAGTAGGTCTACAATATTATGTCGGTAGCTTACCTTAACAATAGCCTATGCATGTGATTTTAGCACGTTGAACATTATTCGTGCAGTTTCGATTGATAGTAGTGACAGCATGTGCGCACTGTGCAGTTCGTAATAACAATGTGATCAATTGATATACTGTATGATCATCAATAATGCTCACCGCCAGCCAGTTGGGTGAGGCTGCAGTCACGTGTAGGCAACCGGTACATGAATCAAAAACTGCAGGCAATAGACTATTGCCTTCCGATGCGAAATTCACACTCAAAGCCTTCTCCATTCCATCCTGCCTCACTAAGAAAACTATAGCTAATACTGCAGCCAGCTGTGGCGTCAACCAGACAGCATCCTTAATGTTGGTTGAGGCTGTGTATTTAGATCAAAGTTCATCAGTGTTGAACTCTAATCTAGATATGAAATGATGCAAAATCGCTTCATCACAGGAAGCTACGTAATGTTTTATTCGCACCTTCGTTCACATAGAATGGAAGTGAATGGGAGGCGAATATTAATTTTGCATGTGTCTACAGCCTGATAGGTTATGCATATGCTTGCACTCACCAAAGCAGGCACTTGAAGTGAAAGGGCCGGTGTATGGTTCTTCCTCTGGCTCTGGGCAAACTGGGCCCACCCACGCCCACCCGTGGATACGTGGTTAGCGGCAGTTCAATAATTTAACTGACGCTGTGAAGTGTGTTGTAAAGTTTGCCCAGTTTGCCCAGCTGCAGCTGCTATAGTTATAGCAGCTGCAGACTGACGGCAATGCACTTTTTATAGGACAATAACCTTTGGGCACGACACCTGTCACCTGTTAACGCCAGACAATGAAACAGACAACTTGAATATTGTGGCTATTGGGTGGGGGCATAACATTAATAATATACATTGATTTTAACTATTGATATTTATAAAATACAATATTTGGCGACTGATTACTAATACAAACAAGTTTTAAGTGTTTATCTTAACATCAAAAAATAAAATACCAAACTGGTTGGGTGGGCGGTGGTTCTAATTAGGTGACAGTCGCCCACCCACGCCCACCCGTGGATACGTGGTTAGCGGCAGTTCAATAATTTAACTGACGCTGTGAAGTGTTGTAAATTTTGTCTGTGACACGCTGCTGTGGATCCGCGACTCCTGAGTCATATACATATGTGACCTTTTATTGTGGTGGTAATGACATTTCCGTGTAACCCAGTGATGTGTAGCCATATAAGTATATATAAGTACAACAAAAAAAAAGAATACCGTAATTAACCTAAGCCTAGACACCAACTCGATCATATGTACATAATATATACGATAATATGGACTTTTTGGCACCAACACTAGGCCTTCCATCCTTTGCTCCACCCGTAGTCAAGGATTCACTCCTAAACGGCAAATTGTACGAGGGAGCCCTTCGTCGAAGCCCTCCACTCATCCTGTCCATATTGGAGGTCCATGTGGAAATGAGGTCAAAAATGGTTACACAAACCCAAACATACAAAGACACACACTGGCCATTCCCAGTTAAAATACTAATTTCAGCTCTCTGTTATATACACAGTGGATAGACAATCAATTTAATCTCAAAGGTTAATTACAGTCCCGTTTCTTCAAAGTCGGCTCGCCAATCAAAATAAAATTCTCTTCTTTATTAAACACGAGATCAATGTCCGGAGGAGCATTAACACGTGAGGTAAATCATAGAACCCCTCAGTTTCTCCGGTGAGGTCAGTGGTGTCCGGATAGAAAAGTGCAAGGGGAGTACATCCATGTCCCATAACAACGCACTAAACTGTGTGACAGAACCAATCAGCTCAGTTTCACGCAGGAACTCGGCAAATGTAATGAACACAATTTCCCCATTGTGTCATTTCATACGTAGAGGAGGGAAATGTGTCGAAACAGGATCTGCAATAATTTGTCATGAGCAGGCTCGTGCCCCACAAAATGAGATCCAAGCCAACACTTCAACAGTGCACACACGTGTGCACAAAGTGCTTGTGGGTTTTAAATATGATTGACATGTGGTACACCATTCAATTTGCAAGTTTCTAGGACTGGCGAATCTTTCGGCTATACAAAGTTGAATGTTCTCACGGGAGAAATAACATCACTTTTAGAAAAAAGATACTCTTCAAAAGGTTCTGCTAAAGTGCGACAAATATTGGATCTGCAAACGTTGAACAAGTCTCTAATGAAAATGAAATTCCAAACATTAACCACACGCTAATTGCTCCGGTTAATTTTGCCTGAAAGACTAGTTTGTGATATTGGCTCTAAAATATGCACAGTTCCACATCATAATTTACCCACATTACAGGAGGTATATCTATACGCCTCTCCTTTTAGAACCAAGCAGGATATACAACTATCTCTAGACAACTGGTTAATAATATGCAGCACATTTCAAGACAAAGCTAAACAGTATACTGACGATGACATGACTGGGATAATTGGGCTTCGCCACAAATATGGAAAAATGTGTGCTGGTGCCGAGCCACTGTTGCACTTCCCTGGGCATAGCACTGTATTCCACAACTGTGATGGTGTTCCTTCCCCCAGACAGGATATAGGCTGTCAGGCCGTATGAGAAATTTCAGACCTGGTCAAAAGGTGACGTCTTTTCAGTGCCAGAAACGCCTGGGCATGTTGGCGGCAGCAGCTGTGGCACGGCCCCTGGGTGCTGTTCTCCGGGATGCTCCAGATGTGGTGCGGTACATCTGTGGCAGGACAGTCTAGTCATCTGGGTATTTGTCTCCAACGCAGAAGCTCATGAGTTCAAACACTGGTGTTGTCCTATACCTGTAAGCATCCTTGAGCAAAGTGCATGACCCAGGGGTGGGCAATCCTGGTCCTGGATGGCCGGTGCCCTGCATGATTTAGATCTCTCCCTGATCCAACACACCTGATTCAAATGAATGGGTTCGTTAGCAGGCTTCAAACGACCCATTCATTTGAATCAGGTGTGTTGGAGCAGGGAGACACCTAAAACATGCAGGGCACCGGCCCTCCAGGACCAGGATTGCCCACCCCTGACCAAACCCCTTGCTTGCTGTATACTACTGATTGTATGACTTGTAAGGCGTCCACTGGCTGACTGTCTCCAAGTTGCAGGACAGTACTGAAGGTCTGTAACCAGGCTCAGCTTCTCCACGAGGGGGAAATTCTCTCCTCCCGGGGGGGTGACCCCTGCTGAGAGGATAGCTAACCAACCAGAGTCCGACGTAGCGTATGCAGTTGAAACAAACAAATTATTAATTGTGGCCAGGTTTGGTCACATCGGCTGAGATAGTCTATTGTACTTGGCATGGTGCTTCTTTGTAGATAAAATATTGTGTAAAAATAATTTTAAATGATGATCTACGTGGCTACTATCCTGCTGGGATTTGTTATTTACGTCATATCCCAAGCCTGAAATATTATTAACTTTCACAGCTTTCGCCAGTATTAAAATTGAGGTTGGCACCAATTTAGAACATAGGTTTATTCAAATTCTGCTAGAAATGTTTATTATTTACGTTTTAATTTAGCTAAGAATAAATCAAAGTTGTCATTAGAAAGTTTAAAATAACTGCATGGTAATTGATGCTATGGAGGCTTTTAGATGTTGTCATCAATGCAGATAACCATGCAGATTATGTCAAATGTAACGTATTTATATGAGATATTCAAGATTCAAGATTTATTTATTTGTCATTTCTTCACGTATTTGCATGCATAGAGAGACAAAATGCTATTCCCAATGTGCCAGTGTAATAATACATATACATAATAATACATATAAAACAATAATAAACAAAATAAATACAAAATAAATAAATAAAGAAAGTCATATATGATGGGGATTAGTATATGACGGTGTGTTGTTGTGTTGGAGGGAGGCACATTATTGAGCCTGACAGCTTGTGGGAAGAAGCTGTCCTTGTGTGTAAGCTCCTAAATCTCCTATCTAAAGAGGGCGGGAGAACAGACAATGTGATGGGTGGTGAGGGTCCCCGATCATTTATGTGGCTCTGCTAATGTAGCGCTGATGGTAACTCTGAGGCAGTGGGGCACCAAGGATCCTGCTGCAGTTTTCACTATCCGGCCATGCTGGTAATGTTCCGACGCCCTGCTGTTACCAAACGAACCAGCAGGTGAGGCCGTAGGTGAGGATGGTTTGGTTTCAGTGGCGCCTCTGGAAAAGGCGCTACGGTGCATAGCAGGGAGGCCTGCCATTCTGAGTCTGTGGACGGACTTAGAATGCGCCTTTCTTCACGATGGCCAAAGTGTTGGTAGATAATCTGCTATGTTCATGTCAAGGAACTTTACTTTGCAGACCTTCTCCACAATGGATCCATCGATGGTCAGTGGTGTATGATGGTGGCGCCTACTATCCCTTCTGAAGTCAATCACTAACTCATTTGTTTTAATCAAAACTTAGGGAGAGGTTGCGGGACCTGCAGCACCCTTCACCTCCATCCTGCTGGTGTTAGGTCTCATTGTCAGGAATGAGACCTAACACTGTCTAATCAGTGTTTACAGCAGCAGTGATTTCACCAGTTGAGATAAGGCCTATTCCATACTGTATGTACATGGGTATTTTTGTATGTTTAAACCTTTCACACCTACGCAAGCTGAGTTTTAGGTTATTGAAATTGGCCTTTTGTAAAACTCTTTCCAGGAGATATGCAGAATCTCAGTTTTTAGTGTTGACGGGGAAATTATTTTGGCTTGTAATGTCAATAACAATTGTATCTCTGACGTCAGTGCATGCAGAGTGTGCAACCTTATCTCCTTTGTTTACGTGAGGCACTTTTTCTTGACAGATCTAGTTATTGCATGTAGATTTTATAATAACCGTTATGGGATCCCTTTATAAGAACGAAGGAGGAAAAAACGTTTTAAAACATAATGTATACATGTGGACTTGGCCTAAAACAGGCATGGCTATTACAAGAGAACAGCTAGTAATATAATATAGGCTGGAGTCATAGTGTGCTCAATAAACTGGTGTGTGTGACAAACAAATGCTCAGACATATTAGACACCTTGACTACCACGATCACATGTACAACATAGTGCCACACCCGTGAACACACACAGTAGGCACAGGAACCCCCAGAGGATGTGAACACTCTGCAAGATTCCAAAGCATTGTTGAGGTATGCATAGATTATGGGCGTGAAAGCTTTGCTTTCGGAAAGAAATGGGTGCAAATAGGGCACACAAGATATACCTCCTTATTTTAAGGGGTCACGTGTCAAATTTGGCCAATCAAAGCGTTTCTAGTATTCTAGTCATCAGTCAGATATGCTCATTATACTCATACTCATACTACATTTTTATACCAAACTAATTGTAACTTGTAACTTGTTCAGAACTGCAAAAAAATCTTATGTAATGTAACGGAATGTTTTTGCAACGAAAAAAACTTGGCATAGGGTTTAAGAGGTTTAACATGATAAAGTACCACAAGTACGGTAATTATCTGGTCCCTACTCACCCAACCATGGATAAGTTATCTAAATTAACATAGTACATCCTAGATGTTATGCATTTTTTGTGTTTTTTTTTTTTGATTGCTATTGAAACAGCTTATTACACATAAGACATGGAAAAATAATCAATAACAAGATGAAGTCCCCCTCGAAACCAGCAGGCCTAAAGTTATTTTTAATTACCATCATCTAAGCACAAGATGTGGTTTGACCACACATTGTTCGTAGCTAACTCATTAATTCCTGGGTAAACAATGTGACACATGCCGTCTGCATTTAAAGTAATTAACTACCATTGTGACAATACACTGTTCAATATCCATCAGCTTTAAGGTTGCTTCGCTTAGTAACTGATTTAGAAAGCCTTTGCAGGCTGTGACAACTTAAAAGGATAGATTAAAAGGATAACTCCAGTAATGTTCATCCTGAGCCCTGTTTTCCATATGTGGCTAGTGTATTACAAGATGCAATGTCGTCTCGTGAGTTAATATCTGTCCATCTTTTCTGAGAACGAAAGTGCAGGATTAAGAAATCATGGATTGAGTGTTGTCTGAGTAATGTGCTCTCGTGTTGACTTAAAGGAGAGTGGCGATTTGACCAGCAATCAAATGTTTGGTGGATGTCTATGACAATGTCCCTGGAGAGAGTGCGGATTTGTGCTGTTGATGAGATGCAACGTAATGTCGAAGGCTATGAAGTATATGAAACAGCCAAGACCTGACAAAGTGAGTAGCCGAAAATAGCATGTCAATTAAATTCTATTTAGGGTTAGGGTTTTGAAATAAGAGCTCCGAGGCTGATAATGGAGCTTGCAAGATCAGGAGAGCTTCTGGGCTTCTAGGCTAGTCCATGGAGGTTCAACAACAAGATAGCCAAAATGCTTGTAATGCATTTTATCATATTTTCTATTGTTACATATGGTTAGGGGACAATTAGGTCACGCTTCAAAGGTCGTTAATGACACCTTTTAAATATAAATACATAAACCCATTTAGCTACAGTAGACATTGTTTATATATATATATTGGTTATCAGCAGGAATTTTATTTTTATATTATATATTTTATATTTTAGGTTATATTTTGTGCATTGGCATTTTGTAACTGTTTGCTCCATGTATCACCATGCTTGAAATATCCTAGTCTAGATTTATGAAGGCTTTAAATGCAATCCACCACATAGCTTCTGGCCTCATACAGAAACAAATCTAATCATCGTGCCAATTATCTGTCATTTCTCATGATCTTCCTCTCCTTTAGGGAAAAGGGGTTACAGCAATTACCTTCACATCCCTTTGGAAGCATATAACAACTACATCCTTATTTTCTGATAGATTATATTTATTCTATTTGGGACTTATTCATTTTTTATCCTATTTTTTTGTCTCTTTCAGCCAAAGATAGGATATTCAAAACTGCATGATATCACACATATACAATATTGACAAACCTAATTACATTGACTTGCTTTGAAAAGCCAATTCTAGTGTAGTTTATATTAGTACTGTAATATAGTACAATACAACATACTGTATGTAAATAAAAGGTACAAAATAAACCGATTGAAACCCATTTAACTTGACTGCTGATCCAATCATTAGCAGGCGATTGGACCATACAACAAGAACAACATGGGAATGACTGTCCAAACAGAGGCTCTTTCATCAGCGATACCAGAGTGGCTGTGCAAATACTAAAGTGAACAGAGAGCAATAGTCAGTGGAGCCAGCCTGCATAACTATGCCCACATAACTGAACAACCCACCTGGACCCTGATTGCTTTACAAAGCGGATGATAATCAGGTAGTGATAAAATAGGTCAAATCAACGTGATAGCCTTTATTGTTTCCACAAGAACATGGTCAAAGCAGGTCCCCTTGTATGCAAACATGGCATTTCATGGCTTTACCCAGCATCAAACAGGGAAAATATGTGTATCAGATAGACATCATTTGAAATAGAAATGATCAGATAAGCAAATGCAGCATGAGGCAAGGTCAGTCAGAGGTGTTGTATCTGCACGGTGTGTATTAAGGCTAAACCTTGAGATAATGGAATATCACGATAACGCCAACACCTTGGAACTCCATTTCACCTCATCAGGTTTGGCTTCAAATTGAATTTAAATGTAAATAAACAGAGCAGAAGACGGTGGTTACAATGTGGCTTAAATACATTTTTGAGATTGTTGCTGTATACTGTTGCTGTATACACCCATACACAAATAAAGTAAGTACAGGCAACAAGGCAGCACGCAGCAGCAAGAGATGTGGTTTTAAACATGAAATACAAAATGTGGAATAAAAACTGTCCACATGACTATTGATGTCAAAGGTCAACACTAAATGGTATTATTAAAAATATTGCATACAGTACATGTAGGTCTACTGTATTACATGTACAAAATAAAAAAATAATCTTGTTACCCTCCCCATATGCTTCCACGCGTGTGTGTGTGTGTGTGTGTGTGCGTGTGCAATGTGTGTGTCTCCATCCCACAGCTCCATGCTGACTGGTATAAAGGACCCTCAGAACACATCAGCAATTGAGCATTGTGTGACAGGGAGGGGGGCTTTAAAGGTTCACCTCAGATAGGCAGCTTTGTTTTGTAACCCTTGAAAGGGTCATATAGGTCACAGAAGAAGCACCCTAGCAGTATAGGGATTAATCATTCAAGGGCCCAGTCTTTGCTTTATACACAGGCTCACATGGATCTCACATGGACTATAAACTTTATTCCAGACCTCCAGCTGTGAATACATTAGAAATATCTGGTATCTATAATAATGAGAATTAATAGATTTTTTAAAATATATTTTGACTACAGACCTCCCAAGTACAGGACCTTATATTGACTGAATTAGAGTATCAAGTCTAAAACTCGTGGGTCCCTTAATGCAAATGGTAGATTAATTAAGATAATTTAGACAGGAATTCTCCCATTTGTATCTTGGAATGTGGATTACTGCACCATTAAATCTGCGTAGAACTGGCTTTGGTCGTTTATGGGCAAATTGCTGAGGAAAATTAACAATTATTTAATTATTATACATATTATATCTCACAATGCAAGCCCTTCAGCATCTGTTGCAATTTATTATCACATCTACACTCAAATACCCTGGCTTTCATAGCAATTCCCAGCAGTGTGATCGTTTCGTTAATTCAACTTGCGGCACAATCCGACAAGCTAATCCTGTTTTAGTGATACAAAACTCCCTGTGAGTCTGGCATACTGCACCACTTCAGAATCTGACAGAAACATACAGTAAACGCTTCAATAACCATTGGCATATGTGTCTGCAAATTTTGATGTAGTCTGTGACAACTACCTCAAGCATTAAGAAACAACCAAATCCATCTGTTTTAAAACAAGGACAAAAACAAACCCTTTGTGGGTAAACTCCACTAATGCCTTTAATTATAACAATGAAATCTGCAAGCTATGGGTATCTGAAGTGACTACGCACACACATTACTTTATGCACCATGTACAAAAATGATTGAGAGCAGCAGTTCAGATTAGATCATTTCAATATTGGGTAAGAGCAATTCAGTATAAAATACAAATATTAATGTTTATTTTAATGAATATACAGTATCATTTTAATGAGATCTATGTCGATAAAGTTAGGGACACATCAGTGGAATGAATCTTCATACTGTAGCTACACAGTTTTCAAAAGAGCAAATGTTCTGAAAGAACTTACCCATACAACTATCATCTTCATTACAACACACACCTAAGATACTCCACTCATTACCATGGTATCTATTTCAGAGACATGTAGTTTTTACACCAAATGCCATCGCTGAGGTCTTACAAGGATTTTCTTTAGTTACATTTGTAGCAGCAATGTTGTTTGATTACTTACTTTGGTTATGTTTCACCAAAGCCATTTGTCCATCCATCCATCCATCTTCATCCGCTTATCCGTGGTCGGGTCGTGGGGGCAGCAGCTCCAGGGGACCACAAACTTCCCTTTCCAGAGCCACATTAACCAGCTCTGACCAGATCCCAAGGCTTTCCCAGGCCAGTGTGGAGATATAATCTCTCCACCTAGTCCTGGGTCTTCCACGAGGCCTCTTCCCAGCCGGACATGCCTGGAACACCTCCCTAGGGAGGCGCCCAGATGCCCATACCACCTCAACTGGCTCTTTTTGACGCAAAGGAGCAGCGGCTCTACTCTTGAGTTCCTCACGGATAGCTGAGCTTCTCACCCTATCTCTAAGGGAGACGCCAGCCACCCTCCTGAGAATCATCATTAGAATGAACAATCTCCATTTCAAGCAAATCCTATAGGTAGACTACGTGTCTATGAGGAAAAACTGTTCCAAAAAACATGCATTTATGGTCTGATCTGCTGCCTCAGACTCACCAGCAAACACAGTGTTGTTCTCTGATACAGTATGTGTACACTACTCTGGCTAAAACGGAAGATTTAAAAATTCTTATGAGGTTCCTTGTAGAGCAGAAAAGTGCTGTTGCAATGCTGACTCTAATAAAAAGAAATATAACCTGTTCTGGCTGATATTTTAGATAGATTGTCTGCCACCTCCGATATAGATTTTCTATCCTTTTTGAAAACTAAGGTGCAGTAAAACTACACTTTATGAGGATGTCAGTCAAGAGTCCCTGTAGAAAAAGTATATTACACAGCTGCACTTCCGTTTTTCACAGATTAAGGATCAGATTTGACGGGGTAGCATCAGCCTTCTTTATACTTCACTCTGGACATCTTAATGGAATCAAAATAACCACTGTGACATTGCTATGACGCAAGAACCCTGTATCAAAGACTCCCAAGTCCAAGATACCTTATCCAGTCCATGTGAAGCTCATGACAAGACAGAAAACGTACAGGAGATTTTTGTGCTTGTCTGTTCGTTTGTAAATTGTGATAACATAAACAACATGATTTTAATGCTTATCATAATGCAGAATAAGGTGTTTCAGCAACCAATCTGTCATTTTGAGGACAACAGGACAAGAGAAAAAAAAAGACTGAAAATAGATGTCGATGGATAGAGGAGACTAACATACTACAAGTGTTTTGCATTTTAATTGACATGCATGATTGGGCTGGACTGGGACATTTCAGGCCATGATTCTCCCACCAAGACCACCTTGCCATAGACCAAAAACAGAGATGGTTTTAAAAGCTCAGCGATTATAAAGCAGGGAAGAGAAGGTATTTTTTTTTTTTACTTTTAAATCCGTACATGACAGTATAAACAAAATAGGAACATAATAGTAACTTAATGTATGCACAGCTAGTATCACAGAGCCAGCCTTAGTAAATCGTATCTGGGACAAAGCCTTGACTAAGTGCGTCAAGATCTGCCTACTACAGGAGAGGTACTTTGTTTGACAAGCATGATGGACAAATACGTCACTCAATGACCGAGTCAGATTTTAAACTTATATTGAGGAATTTGTTAGGGAATTCAACATCTGTCTGTCTTGCTGTTTAAGATCTGTTAAATAAGTAGGCTATGGTTACTCATTGAAATATTTAAACAAGTAAATATAGCACTTCCAGAAGTACATTTGAGACTTGTGAATGGCAACACTAACAGCCAATAAAAATCTACGACCCTACATCCTGATAGTGCAGACGTGACTACAGGGGGCATATGTAGCGTTTCAGACGTTCAGCACGAGCCGCTTATGTGGCGTAGTGCTGATGATCGGAAGAGGCTCACATGTATGCATGCACACATGCATACATGTGAAGATAAACACATCACACAGTGTTGTTTTGGGGATGGTGGGGAATGGGACTCTCGATGTTTGTTTGTGATTGGAGGGTTGGGATGATGAGTGTAACATGAGTGGTGATATTACTTTATTTTTTATATATTGTATTGTTTTTACTCATTTTTAACTGTTTTTAATGACATTGTAGTGTGAAGCACTTTGTGTTACATGAATTTGTATGAAAAGTGCTATATAAATAAAGATTGATTGATTGATTGATCTGATCATCAGAATTGGACACTTGTTGAGTGTATCTGAATAGTACGCTGTTCATTTATAAGGTTGTGGTTGTTGATGCCATTGGTCAAAGCTGGGCATGAATTGGACGCAGTGATGTGGTGTACAGCCAAGCATGGATAAATATAGCACACAATTTAGTTTGTCTATCGACAGTCAAATGTTTGCTACTACTTTTTATAATGCATTTGATTTGGGACGCCTAAACACTCAAGGACATCTTACATTGCAAATACATAGATATAAAACAGTTGGCTGAAATATAACTACTATAGTGATAAACATTTGATCTGAGAAATATATACAAAATGATCAAAATAAAACAATACATGCTTGTTGGAATTAACCTGACATTCCAGAGGAATTGTTGTCACGAGTCCATCTGGGGAGCCGTACATTGAAACTGTTTGTGAATGGCATGTACTTTCAAAAGAATTATTGGCAGTTGATTGGATGAACCATCTGGTCGTTTTGCACACCTAAACCATGCCGTGTAGCTGTAAACACGATGCTGATTGAAAAGTTCAGTTGCTACTCGGACACATTCAAAATGATTCCAAGGATTTCCAGACTGATTCTCGCGCGAGATCAGCATGGTCTCGTAAGATTATGTTGAAAGGACAAGGGAGTCAAGTGACAACAAGTCAAGTGGCAACGGAACAAAGGGTCAAATGTCATAGGCAACCTTGAAGAGGTGGGTTTTGAGGAGCTTAGCAAACGAGGTGACCGTGGTGGCATGTCGTATGTGCAGTGGAAGGGGGCAGGCTCTGGGGGCAGAGCAGCTGAAGGCCCGAGCCCCCATGGTGGAGAAGTGGAATGGAAGGGTGATGAGAAGACCTGTAGAGGAGGGGCGAAGAGATCGGGAGGGAGTATGTGGCAGGAGAAGGTCAGAGAGGAAGGAGGGAGCCAGATTGTGGAGGGCCTTATATGTGAGGAGGAGAATCAGTTTACACTGAATTTTACAGGAACAGGGGTGTTACGACACGGTGCTGATGAACCCAAGAGTGGACATGAGATGAATCAGACAATGAGGTGTGGTCACATTTCAGGTGAATGGTTTTAATGGGACAGGCAGGCATAATAAGGTCGATCGAACAACAAACAGGTACCAAGTCTAGGAGACCAAGGCATAACATAGACAAAACCGTCAGACAGCCTATTGGTATACATACAACAGAAGCGCAGGACGCACGGGGGGGAATGACACGCACACAGACTAAATGCACAAAGGCTGACTACCAGGGGAGACACCAGGGCGGAATACACAGGTGGAAATGACTGAGACAATAAACTCAGCAAGTAACGGACTGGGGAAACGCACAGACACAAGACAGACAGACGGGTGCTTCAGCATACCATAACAGAACACAGGGTAACGGGCAGACAGAAGACAGACAGACACAAGACGGACAGACAGAAGACAGACAAACAGGGGTAGAAGCAGACCTTGACAAGAGGTATACCAAGGCATGTAGTAACAACTGGAAACAGACAGTTATGTCAGTCACATAATGTATGTGCAGTGATTTGGAGTTCCATTGCACTGCATTACATTCTAAATTATAAACATTTGCCATGTCTATTGCTCTAAGTATGCTACTCCGGGTAGCTAAATGTTTCAGTTTCACAGACATACAGAGAAATCTCCCTCTTCTGGTAAAGAATGTGAAAACGAAACTGCCTGGTGAAAAAAATCGAGAGAAAAAAAAATGTCAGTAAAGCTAATGACATGCCTCTGAATGTTTTGAGTGTAGGGGGTGTTTAACATGTTTTGCCCAACTGGTAAAATGCAACTGGGTTGAGGCCATTTTAAACACGTTATTTACCTCTGCAATATTCTCTGGCTGACATCCAAATTCAACAGGGACGTGTGAAGTAAAAGCAGCTACTGAATTGACAAGACCAGAATGCTAACGCTCTCATTTAGTTTGAATAGTGGGTGAAACGTTGGCATAAAAGTGACTTTATTCACTGCAAGACATAAAAAGAAATGTTATCTCTTCCACTGAGGTCCCACTGAGATAGTAGCAGAGAGTTATAGCAACAGATATATGAATTGAAGGTCACCCTTCAAAAGCCTAAACAGTATGAGGAAATAAAACACTGCAGGCCAGAAGTGCACACAGATATGTACAACAGGCGTGCAGGTGTAAACTGTAAGTGGCCTCTCACCTATGTGTAAATGTGTTTTGAGGAAATTGCCTATAAAACCTTTCAGGTGCACCTCATCTTTTTGTATTACGTAAACAACGGAATAAAGCAAAATCACCACAATAAAAACACATTAAAAAGGTGACATTGTAGCTGAGCGCTGGATATATTTCCCAGCTCCTCTTTACACATAGTTATAGATGATAGAGATGAATGTTGCAGATAATGGCAAGTATTCAGTCCACACATGGTGTCACCCAGTGTCACGCCACTGAGCAGGCCCCCTTTCCTTGGGGACAAGGTGAATAATATACAGCACTCAAACTTTTATTAATCTCCTGCATGATTAAAATGTAGTAAATAAAATATATCTCTGAGAAGTTCAGAGAGCTTTGTAAAAGACAGGTTCACAAAGAGCAGAGAGAGAATGATGGGTCGGCTAGTGAACAGGCATTCGGGGGACCTTAGTGGAAAGATGGGAAGATCTTGTGTGAGCTTATATCTCCAGTTTGGAAGATAGGAGTCTAGACCCGAATCTGCACTACTGAACTGTGGAAACCTTTGTATTCTTGTGGGAATGGGTTAACTAGCTAGCTCTGTACATGTGTAATCAATAACCCAACTCTTTCCTTTGCCTGTGATTCACATTTTGACAGACACTAGCTTAAATTGTGGATGAAGGTCCATAATAACCCACCAGATAGCACTGTGTGAGCCTTGTCCTTGCGTTCTCCCTATGCAAATCATTAGCTGTCTCCTTTGTGAAGGAAGGCTGGTACAGTCCGATGTTGTGCCTTTATTATGGGTGCTGCCAAGCCTTCAGAAAATGAAAAGCAATGCAAATGTGCCAGGCTTTTTAGGAGCCAGCAGATAAAGAAGGGAGACCTTCAAACTGCAACGCTTCATCCTCCTCAGTTTAGCCTTGACCGAGGCATGCAAATTATACCTGAGACATGGGGAGAGTGACGCCGCGAGCTGCACAGGCGCAAAGCTGGGGCTGAAGATAGTGAAATCTCTCCCAGGGCAGGGTTAATTGGCAGAAAATATCCATAGAAAAGGGGGTTTGTGAAATGATCTACCCCAAGAAGAATATGCTCA
Organism: Typhlichthys subterraneus; assembly: GCA_027564835.1. Taxonomy (NCBI): domain Eukaryota; kingdom Metazoa; phylum Chordata; class Actinopteri; order Percopsiformes; family Amblyopsidae; genus Typhlichthys; species Typhlichthys subterraneus. The sequence continues at coordinate 38,007 of JAODUH010010651.1, forward strand.
CATTTATACAATATACTTTTTGAATCTTAAAGGCAGGGTTAGTCATTCTGGAGAACGCTTGCTAACTTTGAGCTAACACAAACTCCCTCCGAAGCTCCGCCCAACACACTGAAAAGCATTGTGAAGCCAAATGGCATTGTTGTTGTGAGCAGAGTTCACCACAGCAGAGTTGTATGTTCCTAAATACAAAGTCAGGGCTGTGTTGAAATAGCAGATACTTTTTTCTGAAGAGATAGTTGCTGAATTTGACAAAAAGTGTATTATCTTACAATTAGCTTGCAGCAGCTGAATATACATTTAACAGTGAAACGCTGGTACAGCAGTCTGGCTGCTCATTTTAGTCATTTTACTCCCAGGGAAGGATGAGTTCCAATGCTGATCCATAGTACAAGGTGGAATTCAGCACTGCTTTATCAGATCAGCATTGCTGTATGCTCTCAATTCTGATCCGTGGTTTGTGGACTCTCTCTGGTTCCCCCTGCAGCAGTGTGATCCATAGCTTGTTTCTGGATAGTGTTGTTGTGCATCGCTTAACTCCCAGGATAGCAACGATGAGCCAAAAAGTTTGGATAAATGAGAGCTTGCAGCAACATTGAAGTAAACAAAACCAAGATTGTAAACATCCACAGAGAAATGCTAGGCCTATTAATTGAAGTGAACATATTTTCACATTAACAATCTATAGTGTTTAGCCATTGTATCACAGAGTGAAATAAGGAAATAACAGCAATAATTACTTGTATGTATGCGGTTATTTTATATCTAACTACAGCATATACTGCATATATATCACCACTTGGGCAGGCATTTCTCTGTAGTTTCTGTAAACACAAAACAAAGAAATAATAAATTAAATGATCTGTGATCAAACTCCATTATCTTTAATTTACATCACATCAACACAAAATGGAAACAGACATGATTAACTAAATGATCCTGTAGTCACCTAACTGAACATTATAGCCTGACTTCTCATTCAGCCAATCATTCATGGTTCATTTTAGCAGCGATCATTACAGGTAATTTCTTACAGCCTACTCCTGAAGTTCAATGAGCTCAGCGGCCGTGGGCCTCTTTGTTGTGCTTGCTCCCCGTGCCAGCAGTCTGCCTGATTTCATCTGCCTGATTTCTCCATGAGCTGGGCTGAATGAGAGAACTATAAAGGCAGCATTCAAGTCAGATGGCATGCAAAGATCTCACAATTGGTTATTCTGGAATACAACAGTTTGTCCATTTGTCCCCTATTATGATAGATTTGTGCAATGAGAGCGAGAGATAGAGAAAGATAGCATTGAACATTTCACATCTCCCAATGTAGTGTGCAGACATAAAGATAAGCTGCTACCTTCTGTAAACAAACAGTAGTGAAGGCATTTTTATGGAAGACGAGATGGGTGAGGGGATTCTAGGGCTCTTTAGCCCGAGCACTGCACGTTAACAAACACCCGTTTATACATGGAATACTTTATTGTAAGTTCAGTTTTAAGATAACTGCTGCGTTGATCGGTTACAATCACAATATTATATAGTTTACAAGTTATATCAATTGGCAGAATAGAAGTCAATGGTGGGTGGAAAAATTGACGCCTTAACAAGAGTAAAGTAATACTGAGGTAAGTATGGAGTCAAAGGTTTTACAAAGGTACAATAGCCCTTTAACTTTCGCTTTTAGCCTGGAAATATATTACTGTAGCTGCATAAAGATGTTTGATGGAAAAGTTTGATCTTCATTTGATTGTAATGATGACTTATATTGACCACAGCTCTGATACAGCACTGTCATTTGTTTTTAAATAGCTTTTTTGTCAACATCCTTTGCTAATAGACTTAACCAGCCTCCCATGAATGAAATTACAATTTCCCCACAACACTGCAAAATATGAAAAGTTCAGTCAATGATTCAAACACTTCTAATTTAGCATAAGACCGTTACATAGGCTGTTAGACAATGCCTTACAGACATGTATCATTAGCAGTGCTGGGCAACTTACGCATGAATAGTTATAAGTTACTATTTACTTATTACTCCTTCAAACAGTAATATTACTTTACTTATTACTGCGTATTAGATACGTTACTAGTTACATTACTATATTACTTTCACAATCACTACCCTGCCTCACCCCTTCTGAAAAATGTCAACCTGTGTAGCCAGCTCCATTTAGAATTGAATCCTCTTTACTGGAACAATAATGAACCTTAGGGGTCAACAATGAAGTGAAAACATTGCAGCCTCTCAAACCAGATGATTGGACATGTTGGTTCAATTAGCCTACCCTAAATAGTAATAGTAATAATGCAGCATTACTTGGATTAGTAATTGTAATATTATTACTGTTTTGGAAAAAGTTATTAGTTACACTACTAGTTACTGGAAAAATAATATAAAAGTAACTAGTTACTAGTAACTAGCTGTGCTTGCATAAGTGCAATATTGTATTAATGCTAAATTAAAACATGTTTTTAGTGCATACTGTACAAACGGCTAGATAAAGGATCCTTTTTTGCAACAATATCATTACAAAGCATCATTATTTTGAGTCTCATCACATCCTCCTGAAGATACTGTAAGAGCTGCAGGATCATTTGTGATGAGTATCAACCACTGAGCACAAAAATGTTTACTTCAAGCAAACGATTTGATACTGGATCATCCTTTATAATGAAGCCTACCCTAAAACATGCTGATCCTCTGGGTGAGATTCAAAAGAATATGTTAATTTATTAGGGCCTCATGCAGGAAGACACATATCGTACAAGCAAATGTACAGTTATTGTTGTTCAGAATGTTTTCTTATTTAGTTGTCCATTGGTTTCCATTGACTGTTACTGTACAAATATAAAAAGATATCTAGTTTTCACAGTCCCCAAAATGTTTGTCCAATGAAATGAAACATACGGTCAGTCAATTTGAGGAACAGAAAAATAACAACACATGAATGAACAATACAATTTATATAATCACATGTTAGAGTGAATTACTGGATTGTTATATTTGTGGGCTGAATAAATGCTTTTGGCCCACTGATCCCAATTAAGACTATAAAAACCCTTTGATGTGTGCAATCATCTTCTAAATTGGCTTACTTCATCTATTTGATGAGACGGATGACTTCTGATATAATGTAGTATAGCATTTGCACATGGCAACACATAGCTTTATGTAGTGTAATAAACAATTGGCCATTTGCCTCCAATGTAAGTTTGATTCATCATTCAGTGCACATGAGTAAGAACAGATTTGGAAGAAGATGTAATTAAGATAATTTATATTTATATATATATATATATGTATGTGTGTGTGTAAGGACAGTTAGCATTACCTTTGCATTTAAATATTTTTTAAACTTGCTGACATGTTTAAATACTCTTGAATCTCAATAGCAAGGGGAAGGGAATGCAAATATCACAGAGACTCACCTTCAATCTGTATCTATGGTGAAGACAGAGAATTTTGAGGCTTGAAAAAATAAGAATATATCCCTTCACACATCACATGCCCCTTGCTAATTATGTTACCTACCGTATATTGAACAAATCTTATCTGGCCCTTTCCATGATACTAGTGAATTTATTAGAGAAACGCCTGAATTAAGATCTTTTGCAACTTTCCATACTGTGACTTTTCAAGACCGCACACAACAACTTAGTACCAAGGTTACATACAACATTACAACATATGATGCTTCTATCCTCATATCCACTCGAGGAGAATGTGATTACTGTGCCTTAAATCACAAATTACGTAATCTGATTACTTGAAGATTCACTATGTCAGTCAAACACAATTTTAGATCAGCACAAACCACACATTCATTTGTTCCTCTCTTAAGGTGCCTCTCAATTTACAACACGGCATAGAAGTCAACATATAATATCTGTGTACTCTGACTACCGGTCCATAGATATAGTTCTACAGTAGTGTCTACATCTGTTTACTCTGACTGGTGTAAAATATTGCATTTATATTACAATACAACAATAAAAACACACACAAGTGTAATATATTTGAGGAAGATTATAAAATGTGTGGCACATCTAATAACCTCTTTTCTATCTACATAATTTTATTATCGAACCTTCAAAGTCTATGCTATGCAATGTAACACTATCACAATTTGTTTTCAAGGTGGCTTAACTGAAAACATGTACACACAATATGTGTGTAAAGAACATATCAATGTACTAGTGATGTGGCCCTCCCTAACAAAGACACATAATGTGAACGCAATCTAAATAGAATGCTGGACAGTCCAAACATGGCAGAAAAATGAGGAATGTTGTCCATTTTTTATAAAACACAAATTAATTACTTATGTAATATTCAAGATACAGTATGTTCACATTGCCCAGGAGTGAAAGAAAGTCTAGCAAAACTAATAAAGTCTCCCTAATGTGCTTTGTGATGCTGTGGAAATTTTCAGCATCTCAGCCTTAACAGATGGGCTCTCCCCCAAAAGGATCAGATAAAAGCGTCCCATATCTAGTTCTGCAGATCATGGCAGATTGAACAAAGACTGGCTCACAAAGCTCACGTGTGCAGTCCACTGGTAGTCACACGGAAATCTACTCAAGATAAATATGTAGGGGAGCACAGGAAGCAATGATGAAGCTGAATTGATGCATATCCATCTTAACTAAGGCAGAAAGGGGAATGAGTGACACCTAATCCTGCACACTGAAAGAGTGTTTGGGAAGGCATTAACTTTCAGAAACTGCAGGACTTTGATTCCCTTTTACGCTGGCTAAATCATCCACCTGCCATGGCTCTGGCTGCCTCCGACAACACCTTTTCAATCACGGACCTAAATCCCTTGCATTCGTGGAGCGGCTTGTTTTTCGGTTATGCAAGGAAGACATACAAACAGCACACCGAACGGCTGTACACATGGCCGCACCACTTCCAGGGGGACTTTTCACCCTATATGCAGACCAGAATGACTCAGCGTTACATGCAAGTCAATAGGCAGGTCCACGGATTTCACATTATACCTCTCTGGGGGTCGTTAATGGGTATTTTGAGTATATAACATTAATTCCCAAGTACCTACGATTAATCTGAGGCCACAACGTTATTTCTGCAGCAAACTGTTTTGGGGTAAATTGACTTTGTTTCAGGCCATGCATTTAGCTGTCTGGGCGCTGCTTACGTCAGCCTCCACAGCAAAATGCGGTTAGTGACACACCAACTAAAGAGACCAGAAGAGTGACATGATTCATTACAATCGCACCATCGTTGTTAAGGTTCCACTATGTTTGGCCGCACTGTACGTTCACCTCACACGGTTAAGGGCAGTTGCCATACCATGAGAGTGTTCTCCCAGCTGGCTGGGGGAACTCCATCCTTCAGTCTGCGGAAGCCTTTGCCTCCAGAGATGACCGCCACGGAGGTCACCCTGTCCCTGCGCGCCCCATCCCTCTCGCATTTGCGCCCACGGACCCACATTTCTGGGTCATCGCTGAGCTCGTAGATGGACCCGTCCTCCACGCTGTGCTCCAGAGACTCCAGGGAGGAGTCTGAAGCCTCGTCCGCCGACGCCGTTAGCGGTCGCCCAGGCAACCCCGACGTCGAGCGCAGCCGGTACTGCAGGAGGACGCCGCGGGCCTTGCTTCGCCCGTCGCCGTGGAAGGAGCCAGACTGCTGTTGCAGGGACTCTTGTGAAGAGCTGTCACTGCGATCCTCACCTCCGCATGCTGAGTCTGAAGCCTCCACCACAGAGTCCCTCTTCAGCAGCCCCGGAGATAGGGTGCTGGTGGTGGCTAATAGGAAGTCCACAGGTCCACAGTGGGCATTAAGAGAGGTCATCCCCTTCCCTGTAGAAGGAAACAAGAATTAGACTCAAGTAAACAGGGTTGGTTAGGTTTATGTTACTAAATGGATTACCTACATTTAGTAACATAATCTGATTACTATCCATTACTTTTAGGTGACTTCATGCCTAAACATTGTTCTTTGAAATCCCATACAAACAGCACTACAAGCTCGAACAGGAATATACAGATAGAAAAACTGGACTGGTGGACGACGTTTTGCACCTATAAGTGTTAAACGTGTTAAGAGACACTGCGTAGTATTTATATTTGCACATGAATAGTATTTATTGGAGGTATCCATGTCGGAGACCATCCCATGTGGGAGAACTGTCATGTCGGACCTCTGAACAAGTGTGTCACGCATGAGGGAGAAGGATTGAGCAATACAACCCGTGTTGCCGTTGCCAGTTGGAGCGTCTACCAGTCTTCCTACCCTGCGTCTCCGGCCCTGTTTAACGCTGATCGCCACCCGAGCATCGTTACCTGCTACTCCTCATACCCTGCGTCTCCGGCCCTGTTTAACGTTGATCGCCACCCGAGCATCGTTACCTGCTACTCCTCATACCCTGCGTCTCTGGCCCTGTTTAACGTTGATGGCCACCCGAGCATCGTTACCTGCTCTTCCGTCGTCAAGTTGTGAGTACTGTATCAACGTGCACATATTTTATTTCATGCTTGGTGTGTTCAAATCCAAGGAAAGGGGCCATTATAGTTTTAAGGCCACAACGTACCCGAGCAACGAATCAGACCTGCAAAGAGTGGGTTTGGGGACATTTTGTGTATTTCTCCATTCCCTGCAGGGCTGGTGAATGCGTGTGTGTGAGTCTGTGTGTGTGTGTGGGTGGGCCCACCAATTATTATTTTCTATGTACAGTAGAGTACTGTGAAACGTAATACAATTTCTGTAATCTGATTACATTAGTTTAGCTGGAAAATGTAATGGATTACAGTTACTTTTTTTTGTAAACAGTCACAGACAGACATATATTAGTTTGCCCTTTGATCCATACCTGTAATTTTTGGAATACCTTCCAGTTTGGGAACTGGTAG